>PVKA01044415.1:0-16195 GCA_004027165.1 Ctenomys sociabilis | reverse complement strand
TTTTGGCGGAACTGGAGATTGAACTCAGGCCCTTGCACTTGCGAAGGAAGCACTTCTTGAATTCAGGCTTTTGCGCTTGCCAGGGAAGCACTTATTCCACTGAGCCATCTCTCTGGCCCCTCATCCTTGCTTCTTGTCTGGGTGTCTTTACACCTGGCTGCCCTCTCCTTCCTCCCACCCAGATGTCAGAAGATATCTTCCTTTCACTGTCCTGGTCCTCCTCAGATTAGAAGGAATCCTGGGTAAGGGATGGGGGTCCTTATTCCCGAGAGCCACGGGTGAGGGGCCAGGGCACCCCCCTGTGGTCCTCGGCAGCATTGCATCTTTCCATGCTAGTATGACTGCTCCTGTTGGGATTTTCCATGATGCAGCTTGGTAGTAGAGATAGCATTCTTTTTCCAAGACCCTAGCACAGAGGTGAGAAAAAGACATTAAACTTGCCACAGAAACCTCTTCATGTTAAAGAAGCTGTGTGGCCTGGAAGAAATACAGCCTATCCCCTGTGAGTAATCACAACCCTTCTCAGGATGAAGTGGGTACAGCACCCATTGTGTTGTGGTCTTGAGTGAGGTAGACCAGCCAGAAGCCGCTTGCTGTCTCTGGAGAGGAAGCCACTGCTGGGGACAGGAGAGCTCCTTGAAGCTCTTGCCCTGATGGCCAGCAACACGGCTGTCCATGGCTCACCCAACCACGCATTCAGGGAGCTGTGACACAGGGAAGTGGACATATAGAAAAGTACACAACAGTAAAATAAAACAGTGTTTAAAGAAAAGGAAAGTTAAAAAAAAAAAAACTTTCCTTTTTTTTTTTTTTTTTGTCTTTTTTTTTTGAGACAGGGTCTCGCTATGCAGTTCAGGCTGGCTTTAAGCTCACTTTGTAGCTCAGGCTGGTCTCAAACTCACAACAATCCTCCTGCCTCAGCCTCCTGAGTGCTGGGATTACAGGCATGTGCCACCACGCCCGGCTTTCCTTTTCTTTAAACACTGTTTTATTTTACTGTTGTGTACTTTTCTATATGTGTATAGTTATGTGTTCACATGATTCAAATATCAAAAAGGAAGATTCTTCCACTAAATTGCCTTTGTATTATGAGACTGTATTAGTAAAAAAAACAAAAACATATACTGCATAAAAAGTAAAATAAATAAATAAATAAAAATAAAGAAAAGGAAAGGCTTGGCCAGAGGGCCCCTTGAAATACTGGCAGGGACTCCTCCAGGAGCCCTCACAGATTTCCACCCCTCCCTGTCCCCTCTCCATGGCCTGGACACTGTAAACTTAACCTTGGCTGCATCCCCTTGCTAGTCGGGTGGCTTACTTCCTGTGAGGTGGGAGGGCCTGGGGACCAGACCCCAATACGGTGCATCCCAGAGCCTCTCACTAGCCAGGTCCCTGTCAGCCATCTGGGTCCCAGGTGGAGGTCCCACTCACTGTTCCATTTGGTGGCTCACTAAATCTCCAGGCCACCTACCAAGGCCACTTTCAACCTCTTGGCTGTTCTTTCACCTTTTCTGATCAGCTGTATTTATCTTGAACTAAATGATCCTCCCTGCAGAATGAAAGGAAACCTTGGCTGTGTTACAGCTGCACCTCTCCCCACCCCCACCCCCTGCCCATGCCCGGCCACTGGCTGATGCCACCAACCCTGATTAGAGTCTGCCCTTGGCACAGGATGGCCAGTTCCATCTGGGGCAGAGTCCAGGCATAGAAGTGAGCTGACTGGGAGGAGCTTTTTAGGGAGCCCTGTCCCATCTGTCTTGCTGCCCCAAAGGGACTGGAGGCCTCAAAAGATCCCCCTTCTTTCTCCTCCCTCCCCCTAATTCTCACTCTTCCCTTCTCAGGATTGTGCTCATGGACGATGCCATGGACTGCTTGATGTCTTTTTCAGATTTCCTCTTTGCCTTCCAGATCCAGTTTTACTATTCAGGTGAGCAGGTCCAAGCCCATCTGGTATGCAAGCCCCTCTTCCCACTTCCTTTGGGGGTACACATTGCCACAGGCACTGGCAGGGTGTCCAGCTGGCACTGGTAGTCCTAAGTTTCAGTCTGCAGAGCCTACTTCTCAGCTGCTATAGACACTGAGAACCTCAGAGCCTAATGCCTTTAAACCACAGTGACAGTGACATCAGTAGCCTTGGCTACCTACCACAAACAGACCCTGTCCAAGGCCATGCTCAGAGATAGGGCCAGTCTGAGGGACAAGAAAGCAGCTCAGCCAAGCAGGAGGCCAACTCCAGAGCTAGGGCTCCATGCCACGCCCCTGCCTGTCCCACCCATGTGTGGGGTGCCATCAGCCGCTCACACGGCTTCTAATAAGTGCACACCAGCCTCATCTTGCACAGCCACTTCCCGATTCCTCCACTGCACCCATAAGTTCCCTCTGCAATCAAGTGGAATAAAAATAGACATGTGCCTGAGTGCTCACAGGCGACATGTGCTGAAATGTAGGGTTTAAAAACTGCTGACAGTGGCCATAAACAGACTCGTTCAGACGGGCTCTTCCAGTAAACAGAGGCCGTCCTTGGAAACTGGAGGTGGCCTTCCTGCCAGCTGCAGCCCACCAGCCCCTGCCTCACTGAGGCGCCACTTTCTGTTTCCTTGGTGGCAGTGTGGGGCTGTTCAGGCAGGGCCTGGAGCCCAGGCTCTTGCCACCTGCTCCCAGCAGTAGCAGGCACAGCTTGCCCTGGCCTCCAAAGCTCTTGGGCCCAGCAAGGAGTGTTTCCCTCTCTGCCTGGGAGGTGCACAGCAGGGTGTGGCAGCAGGAAGGTGGCCAAGGCACTAACTGCACAAATCTGAGAACAGTGACCACACTAGCAGTTTGTGGGCTGGCTGTTTCCTCCAGGCCTCTCCTGCTCTTGGTTGGGAAGATTGGTGGCCTCAAAATGGGGCTGAGCATCAGGAACACACCCACATTCACTTTTGCACTACAACACAGAACTCAGGAACCAACAAGCAGGACCCCACTTTATATTGGATCTTGCATTCTGCTGTGGAAGGCCTGCCTCAAGACATGCATACAGAGAGCTGTGGCCATGAGCTTTGGTGTGCAGTGGGAGGCTCAACTGACCCTGAGGGTGCTGCCATTATCCCACATGAGGGTGGCAGGTGTTGAGACTTTTGCTCTGGGGACAGCAGGTGCTGAGCAGAGGCCCCTGAGGGGCTGAGCTGTCAGATGGGAGGAGGAACACACAGTGTCCTTTCCACCTGAATTGTCCCCTACCCCCATGGTCCCAGAATTCCTGGACAGTGTGGCTGCCATCTACCAGGACCTGCTGTCCGGTAAAAATCCCAATACAGTGATTGTGCCAACATCATCCAGTGGGCAGCACCGCCAGCGACCTGCCATGGGCGAGGCTGGCGTCCCTGAGGGAGTGGAAGCATCACTGTTCTACCAGTGTCTGGAAAACCTGTGCGACCGGCACAAGTACAGGTGAGGACAGGACAGACCCTGCCGCCCTGGGACCCACAGAGGGAGTTATGATGGGCCAGGGCTTCCAGGACCTTTGGTGACTCTGACATAAATTAGGACAGGACCATCTGCTCCAAACCAAAGTGGGACCCAAGGGTTCCTAGCCAAGACACCTAGGTCACTTTCCCTTGGTGCAGCCAAGTGTTGGTGACCAGTTTCCCTGGACACGACCCCTCACTTTTAAGTAGAAAAGAGCATTTGCTGTTCCCAGCAGTCCCCATAGAGTGGGACACAAAACGCCCAGTTTGGTGTCCTCAGAGAGGAGACTATGTTCACCAGTAGCCACTCCCCGGTCCCACTCCTACAAAAGCACCAGTGAGGATAGCGTACACCCTCCCTGTCCCAGGCAGGGCTGCTCTGACCCCTGCCCTGGGTTGCAGCTCTGGTCACCCAGAGGGGCCTTTACACAGGCCTATCTGAGTCAGGCTTGTGTCCCCTCAGCTACCCGCCCCTGGCCCTGGTCAAGGAGATCCTGAGTGGTGTGCAGAGGCTGACCTTCTATGGCTTTCTGGGGAGCCTTTCCAAGCACCCAGGCATCAACCAGGCCCTGGGTAAGTAGCCCCTGGCATTCCATGGAGAGGCAGCCTGCCTGTCCAAGGCCCTGCCCAACACAAAGCGGCATTAGCCCCAACACACACACACACACACACACACACACACACACACACACACACACACACACACAATCCCAAATCTGCTCTAAGGAGCGCCTAGGAACTTTGGGCAGCCACAGGCCAACATCTTTAAATGGACGGGAGAGAGAGAGAAAATTTCACATAGAAACAGGGCAAAGAGGCTTTCTTTTTCCCAGTTGGGTGGAAAAAATCTGATTAATCTGAAAAAGAGCAAAAATTGGGGGCTGGCCCCAGTGGGGATCACTGCTGCTTGTCACCGGTGGCTCCTCTTGTCTACCTTCCTGCCTCGAACACCTGCATCCAGTTCCTGCGATTCAGACACAGCACCCTACTCTGCAGGGAACAGAACAGGGTCCCAGAAGGAAAGTTAGCATTTGCTAAGCGCCCGCCACAGGATTCCCAGGGGCACAGGCGTACCCCACCTCGCAGGCTGGTTATTTTGAGATTGGTGGGTAGCAGAGGAGCCAGAAGCCAAGAGGCGGCTATGAGATACTCTCTGCATCCCTGGCCACCATCTCTTCCACGAATGACAGCTGCTGAGGGGGGACAGGAAAAGCGAAGCAGCAGCTGGGCCACGGCTGCCTGCTCAAAGGACTTCATAGAGGCCACGCCAAAACCTGCCCTGATTATTGAACTGGCTGCTCGGTCTGCCCCTTGCCTGCCCTCCAGGGTACAAGCAGAAACATCCCACTGGGAGGTGGCTATGCGACAGAGGCTCTGTGCCACCTTCAGCCCTGAGGCACCCCCAAATTGAGAGGGTCCCATGAAATATAGCTTGAAAACCACTAACTTGGGGCCAAAGGGGGCGGGAAGGTCATCGGGAAGAAACTTGGAAAAGTGGCAAACTGAACCTGGGCCCCTCAGCTCCAGCCAGACCCAGGCCTCAGCGCGCCACCTTGCGGCGAGAACCTTCCCTCCACTGCTCGCGGTACACACTTCCACTCTGTCTCCAGAGTAGGGTCATCCTGACAGAGGGACATGGAAGTGGATGGTTTCTGACCTTTGGGGTTGGCCTGGGCTCAGTGCTAGGCCTTGGGGAACTAAGTCGCTATCTCCACTTGGAGGGGATTCCATTTGCTCGGGGACACTTCATCAGCTGTGGTCCACTGCTCCTTACCTCTGCCAGGACCAATGGGGTGCACAGTCGTGCACGTGAGGGCTCCAGGCTCTCCCTGGCTGGGAACCTCGAGTCAGGGTTTGTGCGCATCCAGGATTTGTGTCTCCTAGGAGCGCTACCTGACAAAGGGGACTTGATGCAGGATCCGGCCATGGACGAGGAGCTAGAGCGGCTGTAAGTGTCCCGTAGGGAGATGCTGCCCCCTCATGGGAGCCACCTTCGCCCCGCCCAGAGGGTCACGGACAGTGCACAAGCCGGAATCGAGTGCGTGCCGGGCTCCTCCTGCCCGGTAGGCTCTTCCCTCCCTCCCTCCCTCCCTAGGCTCACTCAGGTCCCTGGCCTGGTCCCCACCGTCGCTGCCACCCCGGAGCCCAGCTGCCCGCCTTCCCGGACCCCGCCCCGGGTGGGCTCTCCGTGGAGACCCCTCCACCACACGCGGAAGGTGGACATGGAGAGCGACGGCTCCACGGAAGAGACGGATGAGTCGGAGACTTGAGGCGCCCGCCGCGCGCCCGCACTGTCCCCTGCCGGCGAGAGGCCGAGCAGCAACCCGAAGCTGGGCTGGGTGGAGGGGGACAGAGGACTAGGGCTAGCTGCCACTGAGAACTCGCGCTGGGTACACCACCGTGGCGTGAGCGTGGAGGGAGTGGGCAACCGGGCGTGCAGCTTCCAAACTCACCCCAAGTCCTGTGTGCCCCACCACGGAACCCTAAGTGAATAAAGTCCCATGTGCGTGGCGAGAAAGTCTGCAGCGGGGGTGGGGACAGGCTGGCTGGGTGGAACTTTCTGGCACATGCCAAACTAGCAGCAACTGGGTCGCCGTGAATAGCTGAGGGCTCCTACCAGGTCCCCAGGCCTTCCCAGACCCAGGTTACAAAGGGCTATGACGCTCGGCCCTGTCGCCACAGTTTCGCCTGGCTTTTAGGGTCAGGGTACCTGGTTGGGAAAACTGGCCTGAGGTGCCACCGTGGTAGTACAGCTTCTGGGAAACTGAGGCAGGATGACAAGTTCAAAGCCCTCCTAGAACAACGCCATACTAGGGAGACCCTTAATCTTAAAAAGGGCTGATAGGGATCAGCAAAAGTCCAGGACCCAGCACTCAACACGGGAGGCACAGGCCAAAGGCATAGACTCCCACACCTAGAGAAAGCAGTGGGTGGGCTTCACCTGTCCTTGAGGCAGCAGGGATGGGGCCACTGCCCGTGTATGCTGAAGCTAGTGTCACCACTACAAGGCACACATTTTCCATGGATGGGTCTGGTCTCCAAGTGGCTCAAACCTGAAGCCAGGGGCTTGCCCAGGAGATGGGCATCAGAGAAACTGTGACATGGTGCCCTGGAGCTCCAGCAGCTACAGGCCGACAGCTGGCTGAAGGTCTAACCCTCCTTTCCCTGACCACCCTGGAAGACTGGGGCCCTCTAAGAATGAATAGGGAGAGGGCCGGGGAGATGGCTCAGTGGAATAAATGCTTGACCAATCCCCGGTTCTGCAAAAAAAAAAAAAAAAAAAAAAAAGGAAAAGCTGACTGGGGCTCACATACAAGCAACCCACTCACCGCCAGATCCTCCCAATTTCTGCCATTCTACCAAGGAGCACTGCCCTGCTGTCCGCCTGCACTCTCTGGTGATGTGCAAAGACAAGGACTAATGCCAGCTCTTTCCTCCACGTGCCACAGGGTGGTGAGGTCGAGGCTGCACCGGACCCCACGGCAGCACAGGGCCACGGAGCCAGGGGCCTTGGGCACTCAGCGAAGAGACAAGCTGGAGGCCCTGGAGAGCGCGCCGAGTCGGTGGCAGCCTGAGTGAGCCGGGGGGAGCCAGGGAGGCAGCAGGAGGCCAGGCCTTGCCCACACAGGCCCCGTGGGGGCTTTATTGACACCACTTTATTTCAATACAACAGTCCTGAAAGCAGCTGTCCCTCTGGGAAGGAGGGCCGAGTGGTCTGCGTTGCTGGGGCCCAGCCTGTCACCCACGGGTAGGGGCTGGGTCAGACTGCTGCATGGTAGAGAAGATGGCACCAAGATGACAGTGCATGGCCCAGATGCCAAAGGCAGCCTGCAGTGGGCCCAAGTGCTCGCTGCTGGGGTGCTGCCTGAGTTCTCAGCCCAGAACGCAGACTGAGCCAGGGCCAACACTGCCACGTCTCCCAATTCCCCAGCCACAGCACATACAGCTTCCGCTCCCGGGATACAGTGGACAACATGATGGTGGGTGTGCTAACCAGGGAGAGGGATCTCAGGTGTGGCCACAGTGACCTGGGGTTGAGACAGTGGCAGGCAGCCTCCCTGATGGCAATGGGGAGGACAGGAATGGATCACTCAGGCCTACAGGCTGTCCCAAAGGAAACTCAAAGTGCTAGGTAGTCTCTAGCCCTTAGGCCCCAAGGTCCTTCCCCTCCTGTCCTCCCTGGCACCCAGAAGAGGCCACTAGTGACAGCAGGGAAACTCCAGGGCCTCCCGAGGCGGCACCTGACCCCTAAGAGCTGGCAGAAGCCTTGCACTCAGCTTCCCTAGGGGACGCACTGACCAGAAGAGCCAGGGCGCCTGCCCTCCTCCCAGGGCAGCCAGGTGAGCAGCAGCTTCAGGCAGGGCTCAAAGGGACGAGAAGGGCGCGATCCACAGGCAGAGGTGAGGGCTAGCACTGGCAGGGCACTGCCCTCAGTCCCCGAGGCCCTCCACTTGCACAGCACAGAGAAGTAGTCAGTCCTCCCCAGGTGTCATTAGCTGGGGAATCATGGGGCAACTGCTGCTGACACTGTCACTGGCTTAAGCCTCAGAGCTGGGGTCAGTAAGAACCATAGCGATCCTGGGGCAGAGACAGGAAAAGCGAAATCAGTTTCCAGGCCACCACGACACCCAGACACACACTGCCTCCCAATACCCAGGCCACAGAGATCATAGCAGGGGACCCACATGACATCATGGCTAGCACCATACAAGGGGGTGCCCTACACATCTCACACTGCAGGAGGGAACTGTGCAGGCAGGACAGCATCCAGAAAGGGCCCCACCCCAGGAGAGCACCCAAAGGGAGGACAGAGAGCAGGCTGGGTCCCACAGAGGGGGCCTTACCTGCAGCGAATTCATCACTCCATTGGCCAGCACAGCCATCTTGCCAGCCACAGACTTGACACCCTGCTTAAACTGCGTAATGTCGGCAGTGGGGAGCACATTCCCCAGAGACACGCTTCCTGTGAAAGCCAGGGAGGTGACCTGGAGTCCTCAGGTAGCCCTCCCAGAGCCCACCACTCATCACGGCCCCACCTGCTCCATGAGCTCCGTCTGTGTCCCCAAAGAGGTCTGCAGAGCTGATGGCACTGCTGCCCGAGAGCTGTTGCAGCCGGGACCTGGCTTCATACTGTAAAGGAAAAGTGCAGCATGGGGGTCTCTGGCCAAGGATGGGACAACTCGCACACACCAGCCACGTGACACAGAAGCCAAGATGGCAGGCAGGGAGCTCGACCTCTTCCCTGTGGACACATCCCATCCCAGTTCACTCACCTCAGTGTCTACCTCCCGCCCGAAGAACATGTCTGATGAGATGGCCTTGGCACCCGCGAACTTCTGCTGTGCTTCACTGGGCTCCACACCTGAGCCCCGGCTCTCTGCCTCCCTCCGGTTTGTGGCTCTGGAGGGTGTAGGGACACAGGGATACAGGGACCCCTCCTTGGGGCCAGAATCTCCAAAGGCTCTCAGGAGCCACCTGTTCTACACAGAGCTGGCACAGTGTGGAAACCTGGCTGGGAGGAGCCTGGGCTTCAGCCCCAACCCACTGGACTTAATGTCACTGCAGCTACTCTGGCCCCAATGACAACCTGCCCAATGTTGGGGTGACCACATGGCTCAGTCAGTGCTCACAGTCTCCAAGCAAAGGCATACTAAGGGTTTCACAAAGGTCAGTCACATTTAATCCTTCCAGAGACTCACTGAAGTAGCTATTTATGCCCTTGTTTAACAATGAGTGATTTGCAGATAACTAAATCATTGCTCTGATCAACAAAAAGGATTTAAAAACTAAAATGAGGGGCCAGTGTGTAGCAGTGACTCCCCATAGCCAGCATCAATGACACAGGACTAGGCAGGGATCAGACACACTGCCTTCCAGGAGGAGGCCAGGGCTGAGGAGTAAAATCTGGGCCTGTCGTCCAGAGAAACAGGTCCAGGCCACAAAGGCCCCAGGCTCCCTGTGATAAAGCACAGCTCATAGCAAGGACAGGTCCCTGCACCGTCTACTGAGATGGCACCTACTGCAGGGCTTTGATGCTATTTAGTCCAACTACATGAAATGTGCTGAGTAATTCAGTTCCCCCACTCACAGCCACATGTGAAAGGCTCTAGAGCAACTCAGCAAGTGGTTCCCACATGGCCAGACACAGAATACTTCCATCCTCAGCAGAAGTCCTTGGCACCTGCTGCCCCAGACCTTGTACCTTTCTGAAATAGGCCGGATGCTTGAGATGGTTACTTCTGGCTCCTTCTCCTCAACCCTGTCCATTCCCCAGTTGGTATCTGTGTCCCAGCGAGAACCAAAGGATTCCAAGGAAAATGGGTTGTCCTTGTACCTAGGGAGACAGCAGAAGCTTAAGGCAGCTTGAAGAAGAACGGCGTGGTCAAGTCTACACTCCAGCAGTTGCCTTACTTCGGGGGTCCAGAGGAGAAGGTTCCAACATCATCAAACAAGTCCAGCTGTGAGCGGGAGGACTTTGCAGTCACGGGGGTCTCCTGCTCGATCACTTGCATCTCAGATAGCACTGAGTGGGAGACAGAGCTATGCAAAACAGAATACAGGCAGCATCAGCAGAATGTCACAGAACAGCCACCTGGCTGCTGGTCTACATCCCCCTTCCCTCACTGCCAGTACACAGTGGGGTTTGGGGTGAAGCTGTCTGTACCTCAGGTATTTAGGACCAGGTCAGTACAGCGCCAGGTGCTGTGGTGACCTAGGGGAAGCACCCCAGAAGAACATCGCAGGTCAGCAGTTGCTGCCCATGAGCACTTTACTACTAGATGCACCACATGAGTGCTGTGGCCTAGAGAACAGCCCCACCCTCGGTGTACTAGAAACAAGACCCTTTGGAGACAGATAGTGAGCATAAGAAATGCCCGGATGAGAAGCCAGGCCCAGGGCACAAAGGAGAGATTCTTAAGTATCCTATCGCTTTTCACAAGCAGAGGAGACTGGATGGCACCCAAAGTCTGGCCCATGGGCATTGCTCGCATGAGGGGCAGGGCGGGGCAAGGCAGGTGGGCAGCTTGGGCCTTACTCCTTCACCATCAAGGACACTTTGAACACTTGGCAGGACTAATTTCAAATTAACTCTTTAGAAACTCTCTCCAGCTTCTTGCTGGAAGAACCCTTAGGAGGGAATGTTTTACAACTGGCTTTACATAGGGTAGGTTGTATTTAGGCAAGAGAGTTTGCTGTACTACAAAGAAAAAGAGAAAATAGTTGAGAAATTGCTTGTGACCTTCAACCCAGTCACTCTGCTGACCAAAACAAGGAATGGAGGGCTGGCAAGATAGCTCAGCAGACTAAGCACCTGCTTAGGCAAGTGCAGGGACTGGGGTTCCATCCCTGGCACCACATGCCATGCTGCCCCCCACACACACAGGTGCTCTGGACTAGCAACAAAATCCAGGTGTGTTGGTGCACACCTGTAATCCCAGCTCTGGAGGGCTTGAAAACAAGAGAATCACTACTGAGCTAGCTGCATAGTAAGACCCTGCACAAAATACAAAATAAAACAAAAAAATTAGAGCTGGCAAGACAGTTCAGTGGACTAGAGCTCGTGCTCAGGCAAGTGCAGGAACTGTGGTTCAATCCCCGGCACCACATGACCCACCAGCCCTGCACCTAGGACAGGCTGAGCCTGCCAGAGTCCTTGTGTAGTGGCCCATGCCTGTAATCCTAGTGCTAGGGAGGCTGAAAGCAGGAGGATTACCATGAGTACAATCTGCAAGTGTCCTGAAATATTAAGTTAGAATACACAGCCAAATCTCCTACCAAAGACATAGGAACTAAAAACAATACTGACTCTCAGTTCTGCACTCCTATAATCCCTACTTAGGAAGCTGAGGCAAGAGGATCACAAGTCTGAGGCCAGACTGGGCAATTTGGCAAAAGCATCTCAAAACAACTAAACAGGGCTGAGGATATAATCCAGTGATAAGAGTAGCCCTGAGTTTAATTCCCAATACCAAAATAGAAAGAAAGAAAGAAAGAAAGAAAGAAAGAAAGAAAGAAAGAAAGAAAGAAAGAAAGAAAGAAAAAAAGAAAAGAGAAGAAAGAAAAGAGTCAGATGAAATCTAAAATCAAATAGTTTTGTGTTCAAAATCTGGTGCTAAGCCAGATGTGGAAGCACACCTGCAAGCCCAGCTCCTTGAGGCTGAAGCAGGAAGATTGTAAGTTCAAGAGCAGCCACCCCGAAGCCTCCATCTGTTCATCCTGGGCAACTCAGCAAGATCCTGTCTCAAAGTAAAGTAGGCCAAGGACATAGCTCAGTGGCAGAGTGGCATGCATAAGCACCAGTATTAAAAGAAACCTCATTCTGCCAGCTACTAGACTCATAGGCTCTGGGCAGGCTACTGAACTAGTGTTTCATTTTTCATTGCTACCACTGGAGTAACAACAGCTCCTGTAAGTAATAGCAGGTCTAAGTAAACACAGCCTCATGATAATAAAGTCAGAATAATAAGCTCAGACCTTCTGCTTCAGTCTCCCAGAGAGCTGAGATTACAGGTGTATACCACCAAGCCCAGCTAGATACTCCCAATTTTTAAGAGATCAAATCTCAAAACATTAACTCAGAGGAGGTAAAAAATGTACCAGAGCTGGTCTGTGGTACTCACTCTGGTTAAGAAAACCACAACAGAAACAGTGCTGTGAAACAGAACGGGCAAGGCCCACCCCAGGGGCACATGAAGCTGGAGGTGGGTAGCCATCTGTCAGTGCAAAGAGCATCGAGTGGATAGACAGAAATTAGGGCTGCTACACTACCTCCAGGTCTCAGGAGTGCAATGGAGTATAAAGTGCCCTTGCCGCTAGCACCCTCAGTATCATGCCTGCCCTGGGCTCTTGCTGTGTCCTGCCTAAAGCACAGAGTACCCCCCTTTTGGTCCCTAAGTGCCACAGTAGGTGCCTTAACACAGTGCACTCAATATAGTAGTTGATTCAGCCTTAAGGAAGACTAAGAGCAGAACTCAAATCCAGGAAGAGGCCAGCTAATACCCAGGAAACCAATGGCACTGCCTGCCACTCCCTGCCCAGCCTCACCTGCGGGACACCAGGCCCATGCCTAGCCTCTCAGCCTGCTCCCGCTTCTTCCCTTCCAGGTTTTGCAGCTTCTTCTCCTCCTTCTTCCGGTCCATCTGGAGCTCCTGATAGGCCAGGCGCATGGAAGCAACCCTGGAGGACAGGGAGAGTCAGGGTCTGGCCCCCACACTGCCCTGCCACCCCATGGCCAACACGCACATGGACTCCTCCGCCTGCTTCTTGGCATCTGCCTCCTGCTGCTCACGGAGCTTCTCTGCCACCTGGGCTTGCCGCTCGATCTCACTGAAGCTCTGGTTGCTCACCTTCTGGGCCCCCAGGCCTTTCTTGGCTCCCAGCTAGGAAGGGAAGCAGGTGCTGAGGGTCTTGTCAGCCAGGCTCCTCAGCTCCCTTCCAGGCCCTTGGTAGGCTTTAGGGTCACAGACAGGAGCCAATGAGCATGGCTGAGGCAGACAGGTGCTGTCTTAGAGCCAGGCATGTCGCGGCTCAAGTACTCCAGACAAGGCCTCGGAGGATGAGGCCAATGCTAACACCAACACAGCTCCTGTGCGCCCATCTTTCTGCTAGCCAAGGCACTCCACTTCCCCACCACCTCCTGGAAGCTTCCTGAAGCTGGACACCTCTAAATCCCTTCAACAGACAACCAGACATATTAAGCCACCTGTGTCGGAGCCGCACTGCCAGTGCACGACAAGGTCAGGGCAAACGAGGAATCCAACTAGAGCTGCTAACCACCCCGCCAAACTGCCCCACCACCTACCCCCTTCTTGGCTGCTGCCGGCTTCTTCTTGCCAATGATGGAGCTTTTCAGATCTGTGTGAGAAAGAGTGGCCATGAGCTAGGACAGGGATGGTCAGAGGCCATGCTTGGTGATACCATGAAGCTTCATGGCAAGAGTGGCTTACAAGCACAGCTTCAGGCAGGGAAGGTGAAGCTGCCACCACCGTTACACCTGGTGGCATCAAAGCCACAGACAGACAAGGTTGAGGGCCTTGCTAACTCCCAGCATGCTGCGCAGAGCCCAAAGCACCAAAGTGAGGACTGTCAGGTGGTGACAATGCCCCAGGCCCCAAGCAGCTGCTGGTTACCTTGGGCAAAAGGGGCCCCTGCAGCTGATACATACATGGACCCTACAGGAGAAACAGACCCACTGCTAACCTGGGGCCAGCCCTGAGCCCTACAGACATGCCGTAGGCCAACTCTGCCAGCCTCACATGGGGCCTCCGGACAGTCACTCTGCTGGCTGCCGGCCCAACCCCCAAGAGTCAACAGAACACACTGAGGTCAGAAAAGGGACTGTTTATCCTACCCACGCTGGAAGGCCACTGAAAAAAAGTAGAAGAGAGTTGAAGGACAAGCCAGAGATCGGCTCTGAAAGGACAGTTTTGCCTCCAGCCATCAAGAGCTTGGAGCTACCTCCCTGCCCTGTGAATGGGCCACACAGACAAGCCCATGGCAACCAGGACAGATGTCTGGTCTCATGGTAGCCTTCCCACATTGCAGTGGGATCCCACCCCATCCAGGGCTCAGTTCAAAGGCCAGGCGCACACGCTGACAGTGTAGCCAGGACTCTGATCACAGTCCCCACCCAAGAAGGTCAGGTATCTGTCTCCTGTGGCTATCCTCTCCTGGCCAGCCCACCTGCCAAGCTAGCATACTGACCCAGGGAGGCCTTGTGCGAGGAACCAAGCGGGTCGGTGTTGGGGCCCTGCTCCGGCTCTGTGGATGCAATAACAGGAGTTAGGTAGGAGACTCTACGTAGACAAAGTGATGTGAGAGTCAGAGCAGCTCCTTGGCTTATTCCCAGAAGGTAAATGCCTGCCACTTCCATGCTACTAAACTGAATCCCATTCTAACCAAAGATCTTAAAAAAAAACCCATACCCCTACTCCACTGGCCAATTGTCCCCTTCCAGGCCCAAAATCCGTTCCCAGGGACAGGAGATAGGTGGAACTGGGCTGAACTCACGTGCCAGGCTACTGCTCTCTGCAGGCGGGGCTGGTTGCTGGGTCTCTGAAGGCTCAGTGGTGGGTGTGTCCCAGGCAGGGGGCTGAAAAAGGAGGCCAAATCCCAGAAGCCCCGGTGAGCCCTCCTGCTGACAATGAGCACCTGGAACTCACAGGAGCTCATAGGCATGAAGCCCTACTCCCTAGCCCACAAGGAAGGAGGGAGGCTAGAAGTTAGCAAGTAAAATTACAGCTGCTGTGCATTACAGAAGACAGCTGCAAGAAGCTGGCATAAGTTTACTCACAGCCATGGCCCATCCCCAACTGAAAACCACTAATTATTGGGCACCAACCACATACCAGGCACAAGTCAAAGGCTCCTCATACACAAATGGAACTACTGGGAAAAGCTTTATGCAGTGGAGACGTCTCCACATTAGAAACTGAGGTTTCACCAGGCTGAGTGACCTGACCACATCATAGCAATGCCAGGTAGAGATAAGGATGCAAACTCAAGAGTCTGACTTCAGTAACAAGGGCAAGCAGAGAGGAAATTTTCACAGGGGAGAGAATCCTTTCACTGTCCCCCAACTACAGTTAACTTCTTTAAGGGAAAAATCTAGAAAAAGTTGTTTGGAACTTTTTTTTTTTTGTGGAACCGAAGATTGAACTTAGGCCCTTGCACTTGCCAGGGAAGCACTCTACGGAGCTATCTCCCCCATCCCTGTTTCAGGCTCTTGAGCCTTCATTAAGTTCCTCATCCTCTACATCTCCCCCATTCAGATAGAAGGGTCCATTTCTTAGGAGTGTATCACCTGTCCACTCACAGGGCTGCACCTACCCAGCAGGGAGCAGCCTCCCACACACTGCTCCCCGGCTCTGACAGGCAGAGGGCATGTACAGAAGGCCTTGGCCTTACCTAAGGGAGGCACTTGTCAGAGCAATCAGTGAAACCCCTGTGGGTACTCACCTGAGTGTGTTCACTGAAGAAATCAGAGTCTTTCTTCTCCGGGGAGTGACCAGGAGCACTGCTCATGTTGTCTATCCAAAGCTGAAAGAGAGAAGGCCCCTGGTAACAGGAGGCTCTAAAGACTCCACCTTTCTGCCCCCACCTCAGGAACAGGCACTTACATCAGTGCCGTGCCTAGCCAGGGCCGCACTCCCTAGCTGCCGGATCTTCTCCCGGTACATCTGGGCAGCTCGGCTGTTATACTTGGTGTTGGCATCATTGGCTGTGCATCCGTGTTGACGGAAAAAGGCTATCTAAATAGCAGAAAAGGACAGAGCATGCTACAGGTCACTTTACTCAGCAGAGTAAAATGCTTTTGTAGTAGCAGGCACCCCCTAGTAACAACCTGGTCAGGATTTACACAAGATAACACTTATTGACACCAGCAGTTTTTCATTTAGGTAAATAAAGTTCCTCTGAAAAATCTTTCAAAAAAATACTTTGCCACCTTCTATCCTTGTAGATGACCGAAGCCCAGCGCTCACTTGATCTTGCCTGATGCCAGCATGCCAACCCCACACTACCTATCCTCCCTCAGACCAGGCCTACAAGACTGAGAAAGGCTGTGGAGGCCCTAACTTTCTTAGCCTTCTCCCCAAAACATTTGTCCAATTTAGTTTGAATTTGAAGGCTTTTAGAGGAGCTGTGACCAAGTCCCAACTTAAGAAAACACTGCATGGTGTTACAGACCTCTCTAAACAGACAGAGAGGGCCTCGCTCAGGGTCATGCTGGTACCTGGGCAAAAGATGGG
>PVKA01044414.1:0-16194 GCA_004027165.1 Ctenomys sociabilis | reverse complement strand
GCCGTGACTCATCCACATGGATGACACAGACAAAGGAACTACAGAATAATGTACAGGACTACAAGATAAACCCTGAGAAGACTTCAATGACCACATAGGAAATATAAAGTACATGTGTTGGTATATAAGTTTGGATCTACCTAGGTCTTAACCATCCAGCAGAAAAGCATAAATGTATAAAAATGAAGTATACATCGTGGGCCCATAATATTAAGCTGAGCTGTAAATGGATATGGTCGACAATTTCTTTGAATAACTCCCTATGGTTGCAGAATGCTGGACTGTGTTGGATTGTGGTGTCGAGTTCAAGAACCTAAGGTAGTTGAATGTCAATGGAGTGCCCACTTTTGACGGTGTAGACAAAGGAAGGGTTGTAGAAAGAAAAAATCATCCTGTGTGTGTATAGACAGTACAGTTGGGATAGATAACGCTGTGCTTCTACATAATTCTATGAGAGGCAAGATCTGCACTATTGGTGGTTGGATAGGATATTATGTCGGCTTTTAGTGCTATGGTCATCCACTAGGTAAATAATTATTGAATCTTTGATATAATTCAGCTATAAAAAAAACCTGTAAATATAATTTCATGTATGCACCTTGTACAGTACCAAAACTTTATGAAAACAGTTTGCAATGTATTAATTCATCGACTCTGTATGGTTAAGGTGTCTTGAAACTGTCTGATTGACATTTGTATTTTAATAAAATAAAAATAAATGGAAAAAAAAAAAGACAATTAGCATGGAAAACATTCCTTTCCTGCTCTGGCCGCCTCACCTTTCATCTCTCTACCTGATTAAACAATCACCTCCCATTCTTTCAGTTGTTTGTATTTGTTTCTTGTTTTGCTTTTCTGTATTTAGAACAGGTTCTACAGGCTCTACACGATCTCATTATGTAGAGCCGACTTGTAGTGATTCTCTGGTTTTCAGCTTCCCAAGCACCGGGATTGTAGGCACACCACCAGGACCAGTGTCCATCGCCATCTCAGCGTGCCTCTAAGCAGGCGCTTTAGTCTGCTGAACTATCTGGCCAATCTCCCTCGCTGTTTTTGTTACCCAAGCTATGTTTGAACTCTCCTGGGCTGAAGTGATCCTCCTGCAGTCTCCCCAGTGCTTGCCAGGCTGGCTTTGAGCTTGGCCACCTTCTGTTTCAGCCTCCTGAGTAACCATTGCAGACTACAGAGATGTGATTACCCTGTTATGATTTTCATTCTTTGATCTATGTCCTCAGCTTTGTCTTGTACATCAGTGTTGGTAAATTCTCTTGAGATCCTTATATTTCTCTCTCTAGCACTTTCTGAAACTCCCACTAATTAGGTACGAGGCTCTCCAGACTGACTGCTTTATGATTTGCATCTTATTCAAATTTTCCATATATTCCTCATTCCTAGAATTTGTCATTCAACACTGACTACTGATTTTTTTAATGAAAGGATTAGTTTTGCCATTTTTTTTCTCAGAAATCTATTTTTATCATAATAACCTATTACTGTATTTATTTATTTGTTTGTTTGTTTATTTATTGTCTTTTGGGAACAGGGGCTCACTATGCAGTTCAGGCTAGCCTTGAGCTCACTTTGTAGTTCAGGCTGGTCTGGAACTCAGAATGATCCTCCTGCCTCAGCCTCCCCAGTACTGGGATCATAGACTTGTGCCACATGGCCATCATTGTTTATAGATTTATTAATCTTTCAAATCTCTCCAAGAATGATGGGGATTGGATGGATGCTTCATGCACATGGCTAAAGTGCCTTTAGGGAGATCTTAGGAAGCTGATTCCTCTGCTGACAGATTTTGCAGGGTGTGCTGGCCATTCCGTCCATTCTCCAACCACTAGCTCTGGATGGTACATTTTCTCCACAGAGGTAGTAGCCTTCTTCTTTCTCATCTTGGGGCATCTTCCTGGCTGTGTATTCTGTGCTGGAGGAAAGAAAAGGAACTGAGAAAGAGGAGAGTGATTTTGAGTATTCCAGCAAATATTCCATAAAACTCCGAGTCTTATTTTCCCCTTCTTCATGCCTAGAATTCTGGAATCACTCACCTTGCATTCAGCCTATTCAGGTAGTAAATGAAGCTCTGACCTTTGGTGGTAATGATAGGAAAATGGTGGCAATGATGGATGGACTTAGTGCTCCATGTGAGGTGGGTGCTGGGCAGTTGGAAGGACCAGTTGGTCACTGGTCCACTTCTTAGGGGAAGGGTCTATTTTTATACTGTGCCATCTGCTCCCTCATCCTGCCACAGCCCAGGACTCACTCTTCCATTGCACTCCAGCTGCTTCTGTGTTCTGCACAGGGAGCTCTTTGTACTGTGGTTACCACACTTCCTATGCATTCATGGCCTCCTGGTCTTGCTGCTAATCTACACCTTTATTTCCATTCATCTTTCAGCAGCTTGCTCATGTAGCCTACCTGCAGAAGTCTCTCTTTTGTTCCCTTTATCTGTCTTGGTTTGTAGCTTTTTATCCTCTTCGTAACAGCCAAGGGAGGGCTTGGGAAGGTCAGGGTAAACATGTGAGTTCAATCTTCCTCCCATAAATGAATACTATATATGCAATTTAGATTTGCAATGTTTCAGCTCAAGTCATTCCTTTGATTCATACATGGAATGAACAGATTTCTAAACCATAAATTCATAAAGATGATAAGAGCAGCATTAGGGCTTACGTCTAGATGTCTCCCCAGAGCCTAACGTATTCATAGATGGGGTGTTTTCAGAGGTGGTCGAATCTAGAGTGTGTGATTCATGATGCAATTCTAGGATTATGTGTGCTAGAATTAAGGGTCCGTGATTATTAAATCAGTCTACTGATTGTTGGGCACAACTCTAATCTCAGTATGCTCAATGTGATATGAGAGGCTTGCCTTGTCTTGCTTGCTTTGCTGCCTCCTGCCCACCATAAACGATTTCTCCTTGGTAATGTCTGGCTCTCAGCTACCATTCTTGAACCCAACTGATTATGGACTGAAACTTCTATGAACTGTGAGCTAGATAAGTTGCTCATCCTTTAACTTTGGATGTCAAGTATTTTGTACCAGAAAGAGAAAACTAAGACACACAAGTATGCAAGTTCTCAACTATTACCTACTGTTTGCTTTCTTCTATTTTATTCTGTTTATTACTTAAATCAGATTATCTAAATAAAGCAAAACTGCAACCACTGTGTCAGAAAGACTTGGGCCACACAACTGTCACCCCATATCAACTTTCTCCTTCATTTTTCCCAAAGTACTTTGGTACTTCCAAGTATTTATTCATAAAAATTTAAGCATAAGCAGATTTTTCATGTAGAAAAGACTATTATTACCTCAAAGGACATATCTTTTTTTCTTTTTATATTCAACCCTGGACAACTAAACTGACATTAAAAATGTTTAAACATTTTTAATTTATTTCCAGGCATGGTGGCACATGCCTATAATCCAAGCCATAGGGAGACTGAGCCTGAAGGATTGTGAGTTTGAGCCTATTCTTGTCAGTCTGCCTACTCTGTCTCAAAATTAAAAGAAAAATTATCTGGAGCCAATTCCTAATCATTCAAAAATCAAAACAAAGTACAAAAAAACAAAAAAATCCTTTACACTCTGATAAATTCCTTCAATTATATCTAGTGTTAATTATTCTTTTGTTTAATTGTTTGGATTCTTCCTTTTCGCTGGTAACTTTCTCAATGCACTAGACATGGAAAAATTGTCAAACAACAAAAAAATTTACATGTCTACATATACACCCCTCATGAAAGGAACAGGCTTTATTTAAAATGTCCTAATAGAACACTTGGAATAAATATGAAGAACCTGAGGACATGAGAAGTCTGAAATGCAAGTGAAAAAAGATGTCAGAGCTTCGTGTGGCAGTGCCTGGGATCCCAGCAGGAAGATCACGGAGACAGCAAGACAGTGAGTACAAGCCCAGCCCATGCTACATAGAGAGACACTGCCTAAAAGAACCAAAAAAATAAGAGCAAGAGAGGGGAGGGGAGAAAGAAGAGTAGTTTCAAAGTTATGCATTATTTAGCTAGCAATGGGGCCAGTCAGGTAGCTCAGCAGACTAAGTGCCTGCTTAGCGAGCTCAGGGATCTGGGTTGGATCCCCAGCACCACATACCGCACCGGCCCTGTCCCTGGCAAGCTGAGCCAATGACTGAGTCCAAGAGTGGTGGCCCGCACCTGTATTCCCAGTGCTGAGCAGGCTAAAAACAGGATGATTACTATGAGTCTGAGCTGCCAAGTAAGACCCAACAGTGGATAGAACCGATTCTGAGTGTGATTTTGCTATATGAACTCAAGGATGGCACTCACACAGCTAGGCAGTATAGTCCACTACACACCTAGGTGCTGTTACCAAAGAAGCACCCCCTAAAATAACAGCGAAGGGCTGGTGAGATAGCTTGGTAGACTAAGTGTCTGCTTACGTATGTTCAGGGGTCAGGGTTCAATCCCCAGTCCTGCATGCCATGCTGATCTTGCCTCTGGGGCACACTGAGCCAGTGAAAGAATCTGAGTGTGGTGGTGCAAGCCTGTCATCCCAGCATAAGGGAGGCTGAAAACAGGAGGACCACTATGAGTCCAAGCTGTGTAGTGAGACCTATACCAAATACACAATGGAAAAAATAAAATAACAATGAAGGGCTGGCCAGATAGCTCAGTGGGCTAAAGCGCCTGCTTAGGCAGAGTGCTGCGGCCGGGGTTCAATCCCTGGGAGGGGCGCACTGAGATGGCATCTGAGACTGGGCATGGTGACGCGCACCTGCAATCCCAGTGCTTGGGAGGCTGCAAACAGGATGATCACTATGAGTCGAATCTACTCATTAGCACCTTGTAGACCCTGTACTAAATACATAAAAATGAAAATAATAAAACAGTGAAAAGCATAGTTTTAGCCAACAAACCAGTAACACAGATGTGCCTTATCATTTTCAATAGCTATGCTATACAAACTCCACTTTTGTACACACAGCAGTGCAGGTTCCCTTACACCAAAAGTTCATAACAGGAAGTTTTCAGCTTCATTATACTCTTAGGGAACCATCATGGTTCCCTACTGTTTATCAAAACATCATTATGTGACATACAACTATAAGAATTTCCAATATTCAAATTTATGCAAGATAAATATGTATTTTAGTATGTAATGAAATAGATAATATAATGTAATATGTATTTGTTTGCACGTGAACATAAATATCATCAAGAAAAACTGCTAACAGCCCCACAGCCTTATTGAGCAGGGTGCATATAAGGCTCTAAAGGAACTGGTCAAGAAAAGATGTTGAAAACCACATGAGGGCCAGCCAGATAGCTAAGAAGACTAAAGCACCTGCTTAGGCAGAGCGCAGCAGCTGGGGTTCAATCCCTGGCATGCTGCCTCAGCCCTGCCCCCCAGGACACACTGAGAAGGCAACTGAGATTGGGTGTGGTGGCACACATCTGTAATTCCAGCTCTTGGGAGGCTGAGGCAGGAGGATCTTGTCTGGGCTACAAGGTGAGCTTAAGGCCAGCCTGAGCTAGATACCGAGACCCTGTGTCAAAAGACAATAAAAAAAAAAGAAGAAGCAGAAGAAAGAAAAGCTGCCAAGTACACATGGCAGGAAGGGAACAGCAAAGTGGACCATGAGTGGAGAAAGCAATCATCAGAAGTAAGAGCCCCTAGCCAGCAGTGGCCAGGACAACTGTTACACATCTCCTTGGGAGACAGAAAGGAACTCAGAGTTCCATGCAAAGCTCTGAGTACATCAGCTGACACATCTGGGTTCGCTTTATGCAACATCTCTGAGAAAAAAAAATGGGAACAAAACCAATAGCTGCAGAATTCCGCAGAGGCCCAACTTGGTAATATCCCTGCTTTTGAGGAGGATAAAAAAAGGTACCCAACCTAAGCAAGGACACAATAGAAGGCTGTAAGACAACCCCATAGTTGGAAATCTGCTAGGATGTGTCAAACAGCCACTGGGACCTCAGGGGGCAGATGCTGGCTGGGAGGCTAGAGCAGGTGGCCCCAAGCTCCTTGACATCTGCAGGGCCTCTGCTCTGGGAGGTGGGCAAGCCTGCCCATTTCAGCATTCCCCGTCCGAATGTGACTAAAATGAGCCTGATTTCCCCTCCAACAACTCAGCCCAGTTTTAGCAGAACACTATCACATGGTTGTCCATACTCTTCTTCAAGCCAGAGATGGGAAATGGAAGTCTTGCACCACCTATTCCAGTATTTCCTGTTGGATAAACTCAGTCATTCTCTCAGCACACTGAAAGGAGAAGTGAACTGAATCAGAAGTGGAAAATCTTTCAAAATGTTGTCAAGATGGAGCAGGCTAGAAGAGGAAAATCCATCCCTTACATTTAGGACAGGATGGGTACCCCTCCCCCACAAATTTGGTCTGCCTGCTCAACTACTGTTTGTATGTGTAATGCTTTCTCATAAGCAGCCCCTGGGCTTTGCATTTTAGTTCAAGAATCAGTCTTTATTTTATGGATAAATCAGTGAAACGGGTCCACACTAACCTGTCATTTTCCTCTTCTATTTTTGAAGCTGTCTGTATGGCAGTTAACTTTTCCCAAGAAAAGCATTCGGCAAATTCCTGGTTAGGCCGCTTGTTTGTTTTGTGAATGATGTTTGAGGTCAGCTATGGCAGAATAGCATGCTTTCTTCTTATTGCTGTCTTTTTCATGCATGTTTTTGTTATTTTAGCCTTTTTATGGAAGTGATTAAATATTATTTGGTTTTCAGTTGGTGTAGAAATGGTGGAGATGGAGAAAATATTCCTAGACTGAAATCCAACATACACATACCCATGCAATCATAAACAACACACATATGTATGCAGCATTCCTAAAATATGTCCAGATAGTTTTTGTTGGTTCAGCCTTCCCCACCCCCCGCTCTCTCACTCCCTCTCCATTCTTTTCTCTCCTGAGAGTGCAGAGGGAAGAAAATGAAAGTAAATAGGATTTTCCTTCCTTCTTAGATTTGCTTTCTAATACAGGCAGACTCCTTTAGGTGCCCAAGCCTCTTGCTTTTTCCCAATGTTAAATAAATGTTGTACAAAAGTCTTTCCAAGTCCCTTTTGGAATGACTGAAGTACTTCCATAGGGCGTCACCTTCCTAGCTGCCCTTAATGGTCATCATTTTATTAGCAAGTAATACTGCCTGAGTAACTTTCATAGAGATATTTTTCCCCACTCTAGCTCACTTCCTCTAAAAACATAAAGCTCAGAGACAGCAAACTTGGTCTTTAGGCCAAAAATACATGACATACTGATAGCAGTTAGTAAGCTCTGAAATGTACACCCAAGAAACACCATGTTTCCTATTCTGTTGGTCAGCTGTATGTATACTGTCATATGGAAAAAGTTAACAACTTCAGGATAAACTCTGGGGTTTTATTGCTATTAGAAATTCAACTTCAGTTGACACTGAGGAAGAAGGAAAGATGATATATTAAAATTAGAATTCACAGCCCAGCTTCATGGCACTTACCTGTAATCCCAGCCATGGGGAAGGCCTAGGAAGGGAGACTGCAAGTTCAAGAACAGCCTGGGCAATTCGTACACTCCTGTTCTAAAACAAAAAAGTAAAAAATGCTGAAAATGCAGCTCAGGGCTTCCAGAGTTCCATCCTTAGTACTAAGAGGAAAATTAAGATGTGCCAAAATAAAATGTTTTGAGAAATTCTACAGCTATTAGAAGAATAACAATGTCCACTCAAAAATTCCATATCTGCCTGTAGATTTACTAAGAGAAAAAGAATCTATTTTAGCTAAATATTTCCAGACTGGGAAACATAGCTCAGCAGATGTACATGAGGTGCTGGGTTTGATCATCAGCCCTAGGGGGGAACAAGCCCCATTTAAACACTTCCTAGAAGAGTTTAATTGTAATATCTGACTTCCTTGCTATAAAATAGGTACTTGGGTCCACATGCTCATATCTTTTTTTTTTTTTTTTAATGTATTTAGTACAGGCTAACTATACAAATTGGACTCATAGTGATCCTCCTGTTTTCAGCCTCCCAAGAGCTGTGATTACAGACATGCACCACCACACCCAGTCTCAATCACTGCCCCAGGGCACCCCAGGGTCAGGGCCAGCATATCACTCAGGGATCAAACCATGGTTCCTGTTCTTTCCTAAGCAGGTGCTTTAGTCCAATGAGCTATCTGGCTGGCTCACATATTTATATCTGAAAGGAGATCAAATGCTGATACATTTTTAAATAATCCATATATATGTTATTATACTAATAAATCAGTTGAAAGAAAATAACCTGGTATATTTTATTCTTATTTTCTGGGGAGATGGCTCAGTGGAATAAACAACTCCCTGTCAAGCACAAGGGCCTGAGTTCAATTCCCAGTTCTGCAAAAAAAAAAAAAAAAAAAACAGAATAGGGACTGGCAAGATAACTCAGTGGTCTAAAGCTCTTGCTCAGGCAAGGGCAGGGACTGCTTTTGATCCCCAGCATCTCATTCTGTGTGAGCCCTGCCCCCAGGGCAGGCTGAACTGGCCACACACACACACACACACACACACAAAGAAAGACTCTGAAAAAATAAAAACAGAATGTTTTGGACCAGCAATATAACTCAGTGGCATAAGTTCCTGCTTGGCAAGCACAAGGTCCTGAATTCAATCCCTGGTACAAAAAAAAAAAAAAAAAAAAAAAAATGTTTCATGGAGCCTTTGCATTCTGACTACATTCATCCCTCTTATCATGAGTACAGTGCAGATATTTCACACATTACCACACACTCCTCTAGCAAATCATGAAGTGGACATTGGTGGTCACAAGGCAGAAGCATCTGCCAAAGGACTGGACGCAGGGGCTGCACTAGCTCTGTGGCAAAATTCACTGTGTTCCAGCACCACCAGTAGACAAGAAAAAATAACCTTTCTACAGGGGAATATCAAATTTTGGCCTCCTTTATAGGAACAAATTATCCTATGATTTTATTTCCTCACTAATGTGTTCATTAAGTATGACCTGTTATATTTTAAGACAACCCATTCAGTTAAATTGCAAGCATCTGAGTTCTACAGTTGACATAGTTACTGTCCTAAAAGTTCATGAATGTGAAGGGTCAGACTCACACAGCAGTTCAGCTTGGGGATTATTTCATAAAAATGAGTGATACAAATTCTCCAAAAAGATTATTTCAGCCCACAAAGTTTTCCAATCCCAAGGATAAACGTTCCACTTGATCCGTAATTATTTTCCTTTTGTGAGCGGCGCCTTCTGGCTGTGCTGATCTCTTCCTCCACATTCGATTTTCTCACTTGGACGGAAGGTGATACCGTCTTCTGCGGCTCTCCCCCAGCACCGCTGCAGCCGGCAGGCATTCCTCAGCTAAGGAGAACCACATGCGCATGGAGAAATATTAATGTTCCCCCGCGCATCTCTTCTGGGCAGTCCTTCTTCACGGCACACGAGTGGGCTGGCTTCCTGCTACTCTGAGATGTACACTAATCCAAATAACGTGGCAGGCATAAGCCAGAAGGATCCTATCTTTATGTCATAAAAATTCAGCTATTTAAGAAACGCATGCTCTAAAGAAAAAGATGAAGAATAAGTCACACCACATATCACAAATGACACCAAAGTGATTTGGGGACCCAGTTAAAGTATTTTAGGCCAAATGCATTACAGAAGTAATTTTTGCATTGCAGAATTAAAATGTCAGTCTGCAGATGTAGCTCAGTGGTAGGGATCTTGCCTTCCATAAGGCCCTGGGTTCAGTTCTCAGGAACACACACACACACACACACACACACACACACACACACAGTTTAAAGCAAAGAACTACATTGTAAAATGATTTTACATTATAATTCTTAAGCAATTGGAAATTTAAATATATTTTATGTATGTATTCAAGGGGAAAGTATACTTTAATCCAAAGCATATGTGTTAATAGTGACATGGATAATTTTAAAGCTGTAGCACCCACATCCTTCTTCATTCTTCTTTATAAATTGTTCAGAGGATACAGTTACACAGAAGCTGAAAGATCACTGGGTAGTTTGCTAAGAATTAAAAGAATATAGCTGGGGGTTGTGGCTTTAAATTCCAAAACTCAAGAGGCTGAGGCAGAAAGATCTAATTTGAGGCCACTTGGGAGAACTTGTCTCAAAAAAAAAAAAAAAAAGCTACCAGGATTTGAAACTTTGCAACTTCTCCAGAAATTTGCACATAAAGAACTTCTCTGAACTCTCTGGGGCCTGACTTTACCACCTGTGAGGCAGGACAATTATGATGATCTAATTTACAAGACAGAGATGAGGATGTTGTAATATTTTTAAAAGATCTTTAAACTATAAAGTTCCATGCAAGTAGTCCAAAACCAACCTCATATCCATCCAGAGCAAATATTTCCAGTTTGTACCCCTTTACTTTTCTGCCCTCCAGTGTGGGTGCTACTATTGCTCTGGGGGTAAAGAGAAATCCCCTCACCCTGAACAGCAGCAAACCACCAGTGTGGAGTCACCCACCCACACTGGCATGCAAGGATGCCTCTGAAGGAAAAATCTCCTTGGAGATTTGTACACTGATTTTCTGGCTTTCTGAAGATGGGGAAAAGAAAAACAAACTCTGGAACATCTCATCAGAAAAGCACATGACAGCAATAGAGGCCGCACTCGAGGGCGCAGAAGGCAAACAGACTTTGTACCTATTTGTCCTCCTTGTCGCCCTCAGTGGTATAAAGCAGACAGGGAAGACAAAGCCACTTCCCAGGTCATGTGACTGCACACTGAAATCTGCAACACAGCGAAAGGAGCACTTGGAGGGCGCAGAACACATGGGGCCCAGACCCTCGTGTTCTGATAAGGACCCCAAGCTGATGGTTCCCGGGTCCCGTGGTCCTGACACACAGCAACACCTGCTCATGGGAGACAAGGGCAAATGTTCTCAAGGTCTAGGGGTGCTATGGTTTGTTTTTTTTTTTTTCTATAAAATATCTGAGTATATGAAATTCTCTGAGATAAATCACAGAAATCCTGTTGAATGAGGTTGCATTTGTTATCTCCAGCACCCAGCTGATAAGTCGCTGGCACTCGGAAGCAGTGAACGAATTCAGCAGTAACCTTCCTTTGCAGATATAAAGAAAACTGGAAAATCCTCATATATGATCACCCTCTTCCCCCAACCTTCATCTGCTTTCCTTCCATTTTGAGGGTGGGCTAGACTATTTTAAAGAAAAAATAATAGATCATGTTGATTGATTCATAAACACTTCATTATATATCTCTAATGCATAGAGGATTAAATTTAATAATTCCTTAGTCTTTTCTAAAATTTCAATTTCTTTGTCTTAAAATGCTTTATTCTTTCTTTTTTCCTTTTTTAAAGATAAGGCCTTAGGGCTGGGGGTATAGCTCAATGGCACAGTGCCTGCCTGTCAAGTGCAAGATCCTGAGTAGCCCAAGCTATCCTCAAACTGTGGAGATCCTCCTGACTCAGCCTCCCACGTGGGAGGTGTGTACCACCATGTCAGGCTCAAAGCCTCTTTTACCAGTTAGTTAACATCACACTACAAATCTTCCACTATTGCATTTATTTATTTATGCCTCTTGTTTGAGGGGAGGGGGTCCTGGAAATCAAACTCAGAACCTGGGGCTTGTCAGGCAACTGCATGTGTCTCTTAAGTCTCTATAAATCTATAGTTAACTTTCTTTCTTCACCTGCTCCATTTTGGTAATGGTTTCAGGTTGTTGGAGGCAGCTGGTCGCTTGCTCTGTGGAATGTGCCGTGGGCTGCATTTGCCTGACAGGCTTGGTGGTGTCAATTTGATCTTTGACCTATGTGTCTTCTAAACTGGTGGACACCGCAAAGGGTTTGATCAGACTCACAGTACCTCAAGGTGATTCACAGTTGGCTGCATGCCTGCTCCTGTATCACTCAGACAGGATCCTTTACAAAGCCCCCAGTGGGGGGAGTCAACTTTAACAGTGGAGGATACAGCAGGGCAGGGATAGAACCTTGCTGAGCATGTGGGAGGCTTTGCATTGGATCCCAGCACTACAAAGAACACACAGAAAATAAGAGAGGGGCAGGGAGGAAAGAGAGAAAGAACAGTGTCAAAGGAATACAAAAGAAAAGAGCAGGTCCATATTTATATGCACCAATTAGACAATTGATTCCCTTCTGACTCTCCCACTTTGGTTTGTTAGTGCGTTGATACTGCCCAACAGCAAGCTCTGTACATTTATTTTCTCAACTCAGGGACAAGAGGAGCAATGGAATGGCAGGAAGAAGGTGGATCCTGTGGAGATACACATGCAAACGCAGAAGAAAAGTCTGTCACATGTCCATGCTGAGTCAGTCAGGGAGACTCACTGTCTAAGGAAACCTTCAGAATCAGCTAGTTCTGCAGTTGCTGATAGAGGCTGTGGAAAAAATGCAAGGCAGAGAAGAATGAGGATGAGGTACAACACACAGCAATTTTAAACAAATGGCCATATTCTCTTTCTAGTGAGGCCACTAAAAATTACCCAGTCTTAAGTGATTTTTAAAGAAATCTACTCTTGCATGGTTATAGAGGACATAGGTTCAAAATCAAGATTGTGGGAGGTTGTGCTTTCCCCCAAAGGCTCTAGGGAAGAATTGGTTCTGTGCCTCCCAGCTGCCAACCCCTTAGCAGCCCCTGCTGTCCCTTGGACTCCAAGTGTATCACTCCATCTCTGCCTGCACCTTCACGTGGCTGTCTTCCCCCATGTCAGCATCCAAATTGTCCATGTGTTACAGAGACATTAGGGACTGGATTTAGAGCCCACAGTATGGCTTCCTCTCCTCTCTGCTTGATGATGTAATGCCAAGTCTTTGTGTCCAAATAATATCACATTCACAGGTTTGGGGTAGAATATTAGAGTGCATTATTTAACCTGATATAATGGTTATAAATATTCTCTCTGTGAAAAGGCAATATTTGCGCAAATACCTAAAATAGTTAAAGGGCCTTGGAGGTCTTGAATCTAGACCTCCCTTTAACAGCAAATGTGATGGCTCTGAAGAGGAGAATAGCAAGGAGGCCCTATGGCCCGAGGGAGGGGATGAGCAGCCAGAGCCCAGTCAAAACGTTGAAGAGGGAGCCTGCCAGATAGCTCAACAAACTGAAGCACCTGCTTAGGAAGCAGATCTGGATTTGATCCCCAGTGTGCTGTGCCAGCCTTGCCCCAGGTCACACTGAGATGGCAGTTGAGACTGGACATGGTATCAGGCACCTATAATCCCAGTGCTTCGGTGGCTGAAAACAGGAGGATCCCTACAAGTCTGATCTGTGTACTGAGACCCTGTAGACTCTGTACTAAATACATTAAAAAAAAAAAAAAAAAAAGTTGAAGTGGGGTAGAGGCAACACATCCAGAAAGCCCTGGAGGCCATTTGCAAAGACTCTAGTTTGACCACGACATGGATGGAGTTAACGAAGGGCACTTTGGGCATATTTCCTCAGATCATTGGCTGTTCTGTCAACAGCAAGCTACAGGAACACAAACACAACAGTGCTAAAAATGTTTTTCAGTAATCTGTGTGAAATACAAGGATGGATTGGACCAAAGGATAGCAGTAAAGATGGTGAGACATTACCAGATAATAGCCGCATAGTGCAGCACATGCCTGTAATCCCTGCACTTGGGAGGCTGAAGCAGGAGGACTGCCAGGAGTTCCTGGCCACCTTGCACTATGTAGTGAGTTTAAGGCCAGCCTGAACTACACAGTGAGACTCTGTCACAAAAACAACAAAGAAGAGCTGGCGAGATAGCTCAGCAGTCTAAAACTACCTGCTCAGGCAAGTGCAGAGACCACTGTTCAATCCCCAGCACCACATGCCCCAGGGCAGGCTGAGCTAGCCACACACACATACACACACACACACACACACACACACACACACACACACACACATGAAATTACCAGATAATAAGACTAAAACATGAACATAATCTGAGAATTGTTTTCTTTTTTACCATCAGTACCTGTCTGCTATATATTCATCTGTTTTGTCACCTGTTAGTTATTACTATCAGACAGTAGAAGCAAGCTCCAAAAGCTTAAGAATTCTTTTTGTGAGAAAAATCTTCATTTATTCTTCTCTGGTGCTGGAAACTGCACCCAGGACCTCACCCCTGCAAGGTGAGCACCTGCACTTGAGCTACACCCCTGCAGCTCCTCCTTATACTTCGAAGCAAGCTCTTGCCATGCCCTTGGCAGACTGGCCCCAGACTTGTACACCTTGCTGTAGTGCCGGAACAGCTGCGCTGGCAGGCAGGCACCGCCTCACCTGGTGGAGGAAATCTTGGAACAGAAACTTGAGTGTTTCCTTTCTTCCTGGAGTTAACAATGACTGCCACAGCCCTGCTATTTGCCTGGGATTTGTTATTTCACACTATGTGATCCACAAAATAAATGCATAGCACGGGCATCTTTTTCCATAGTACAATGAGAATTTGAAGGTGCAGAGGAGGCAGGCTACTTACCTCAGGTTATACAAAGTTAATGACAGGGCCGGGATTCTAGTTCATGTATGCAAAATCTCAATCCTACACTGTTTCCATGGTGCTCTAATGTGAATTATAAAAAAGCATAACATTATTGAAGTCCTCAGATATTTTCCTCCAGATAAATACCATGTTTCAAACAGATTTCACTTGGGTCTTCATAAGTAATGGGTTCATCCATCTGACCACTGTGCTACTGGGCAGGACTATTGCACAGTAAGCCTCGTCAGCAGCCACACACAGAAGCAGAGAGAAAGCTGCTAGATTCTGTCTAGTGACCAGTGACAAGCCAGGGCTACAGTGCCCAGATTTTTTTTTTTTTTTTTTTTTTTTTTGAGACAGGGTCTTGCTATATACTGTAGGCTGGCCTTGACATCACTTATGTAACCCAGGCTGGCCTCCAATCACAGCTACCTTCCTGCCTCAGCCTTCTGAGAGCAAGGATCACAGGCCTGGAACCCCATGCAGGATAGCCTACAGCATTACATTATAGCTTCTGGGAACTGCTAAGAGTCACAAGCTAGGGCACTTTTTTCTACTTAAAACATCTAGTACGCAGTCTACTATTGCTTACTTAAAAACTGTACACAAGGTGTTGGGAGTGAAGACAGAAAGAACAAGCATGCAGTATGAACAGGCTGCGTATGATTAATGTCAAACATTAGCTTTGCTTTTTTTTTGGTACTTGGGATTGAATTTAGGACCTTGTGCTTGCCAGACACACGCTTATTCTATGGAGCTATCTCCTTGGCCCCCTATCTTCGCTTTGCTTTACCCTAGCTACCAGGAATTAAACCTAGGGCCTTGTACAGAGCTCCATCCTCAGCACTGTTTTATTTTTTACATTGAGACAGGTTCCAGATACATCACTAGGCTCCCCATACTGGGCTCCAATTCCAAGCCCCCCATACCCTTCCTCCCACAGCCTCACCCCACATCCCCCTCAGCCTCACAGAGCGCTGAGATTCCAGGCTTGTACCACCACTATAGCTCTCCACCTCTTTTAGTGCTGCCTGCCATTCACTGTAAGCATAAATGTACCATAAAGCTTACAATTACGGGTACTGCATGTTCCTTCCACAAAAGGGCTCTAGGACTTGGGTATCAGCAGCAGCAATGCGAAAACTCCTATGACTGATTTCCCTGCCACTTCCCCAGGCAAAGAAGCCACAACAAATACAAGGCAGACAGAAGGTATTGGGAGCCACAAATTGATCCTTCGTGGGAGGGCAGGATGAGGCCTCACTGCCCAAAGCAGTGAAGCCACCTCAGTCTGGAGAGAAACAGCCTGCCTGGGTATAGTAGGGTACTAGTCACTATGCAGCCTTGTGCCTTGCAACTTTGCACAGTATAAGTAAATACCACCAATGCTGTTGGGGGGGGGGGGGCCCTTGGCTAATCAGGCATGGATCTTAGTATCTCTTCTCTTTGTCTTCTAAACCCTCACTCTATTTTTCTTCTGACTACCGAGAGACCAAGAGACCAAAGGATCCCTACACCTAGTTCTTAGGTAGAAATGGAGACAGCAGTCCAGCCTCAATTCAGGCTCTTGAGGCTTGGGGGCCAGTAGTCGCAGTGGTGAGGTCCCCTCCCTTGGCTGGCCATGAAGATATCCTTTCACGAGGGGACAAATGTCTGCACATTACCACGAATGCCTGGTTCTTTCTTTCTTTCTTTCTTTCTTTCTTTCTTTCTTTCTTTCT
>PVKA01044413.1:0-16194 GCA_004027165.1 Ctenomys sociabilis | reverse complement strand
ATAGGAATAAAAATAAAAAAATTAATCATTAATTACTCCATTCAAAAGACCAGCAGAAATTGGCAGTACATTTAATGACCCAATCTATCCTGTATGTATACATAAATACATCTTTTGCCTCTCTTTCTTTTGTTCTTCTGCACATCCCAGTATTTCCCTCCCTTTGAACAAATTCTATCCCTTTCACATATGTATTGTAACTTGTCACTTTCAGATTTCTATTTCCCCTTTTAGGTTCTTATGCTAGTGAGACAATATAAAGTTTGCCCATGTGAATCTGATTTACTTTACCTATTAATACAGTCTTTTTTTTTAAAATTCCTTTATTTATTACAGTGTCTCGCTACACATCACGGATTCTTTTTTTGCAGGGGTGGGGTGTGAGCTCAGCCGGCCCTGCGGGGAGGGGCTGGCATGGCATGTGGTGCTGGGGCTCGAACCGCAGTCCCTGGGAGGCACTCTAGACCACTGAGCTATCTTGCCAGCCCTAATACAGTCTTTAGATGTATCCATTTATCTATAGAAGCCTTGACATTCCATGTGTAAAACCAGTTAACAATGGATTGCATTGGTAGTAATATATGATTGTAGTGGTAGATACATTAAGTCAACTTGAGGGATTCAAAGCTCAGCAACTCCACCCTGTAAGGGCATGGAGGCCCCTTCTTGGGCCATGGAGGGCCTGTGCTAGAGGGATTCAGCATGAAAAGAGTATATAAAGTGGTTGAGGAAAGATTCTGTGCATTGCCTCCTCAGAGGAGCTCTGATCTTCCATCTTTGCAGCCACTGCCCTTTCCTTGCAGGAGCTCAGGCAGCGTGGAAAAAAGAGAGAGAGAGGAGAGATTTTCCAGTGTCATGAACTGCTGCCTTCTTGTGATACTCTGCCTTGGAGTCAGCCAAGTATTGACTGAAATACCCACTAACTGTGAGCTAAATAAACCTTTTCCTCTTTAATTTTGAGCATCAGGTATTTTGTCCCAGCAATGAGTGAAAAGTAATTGAGACAGATGCCCATTTTTAGAATGTGTCTTTGATTTCTGGTGGCCTGATTTTTTTTGACATTGTATAGTCTCACTAGCGTGAGAACCTGAAAGGGTAAATAAAATATGAAAGATGCAATAGATACTGTGAAACAGAAAGAATTTGTTCAATGGGATGGAAAAATTGGATGTGCAAAAATACAAAAGGAAGAAGGGAAAAAGTATGTTGCTTATATGTTCTAGATAGGAGCCCTTTGTTCATGAGACAGTCAGTTATATTTTCCCAGTTTGTGGGTTTTCTTATTACTCTGTTGGTGATTTTTTTTCATTTATATATTTGGGCCAAAATCTTACTACATATATCACACTAGTAGTGATCCTCCTGCTTTTCAGTCTCCCCAGGGCTGGAATTACAGGTGCGCACCACTCTGCCCAGACTCAGGTTGCCAGGGCAGCGTGCCCCAAGGGTGGGGCTGGAGCAGCATGCTGGACCGGGGATTGAACCCTGGACCCTGAGCCTGCCAAAATAGATACTTGGTGCTATCTTGCCAGCCCCATTGGTAATTTTCTCTTTTGATGTGCAGAAACATTTTAAAAAGATAAGATCTCTATTGTTGATTCTTTGAAATAGTTGATGTGCAGTTTGCTTTTTGATCATAAATGCTCTATCAACCTCTATGTCTTTAAGACTTCTATATATTTTCCCTCAAGAAAGTTTAGTGTTTCAGTTTTAGTATTTAAGTATTTGATTCATTTTACTATAGTTTTGTGCATGGTGATAACTATGCATCTATTTTTAGCCTTCAGCATATGGAAAGCCAGTTTTTACAGGACCACTTATTAAAAAGGCTATCTTTATTCCAGTGAACATATTTGCATCATTTGTCAAAGGTGATGTGGCTGAGTGCGTTTGTAGTTCTGTCTGCATCTTCTAGTCTCTTCCATTGATATCCATATCTGTTTTTTGCCAGTATTGTTATTTTATCATAGTAGTTTGTAGTATAATTTCAAGTCAAGGATTGTGATTCCTCCTGCCTTTCCTTTATTTGATGGGAGATATTTTGTTTCTTCTGGTTCCAGATGAATTTTAGGACTTTTTTTCTGGATCTATAAGTTATATTAATTAATCAGGATTAACTGAAACTGCATAACAATTTTGGGATTATGGCCATTTTCACAATGTTGGCTGTATCTATCCAGAAGCAAAGAATATCTTTCCATTTTCTAAAAACTTCTTCAGTCTCTCTTATCAGAGTACTGTAACTCTCTCTGTATAAATATTTTACTTCTTTTGTGTAATTGATTCCTAAAAATTTTATTTTAAGGGGTGTTATTATGAAACGCAAGATTTCCATAATTTCTTTCTCAGTGTAATCACTGCTAGTGTATAAACACTATGTTTATTTTTAGTGTTCACTTTATATCCTACTGTGCTACTGGATTTTTTTTGTGCTACTGGATTTGAATATTAACTTTACAAGTCTCTCAGTGGACTTTTTGGGATCATCTGTGTTCAGTGTCATTTCATCTGTGAATAATAATAATTTGACTTTTTCCTTTCAAATCCTTATCTCTTTATTAATCTCTCTCTTGTTTAATTTCTCTGTTTAGTGTTTCCAGAACTATATTAAATAGGAGTACTGACAGTAGATATCATTTTTTTTTCTGATTTTAATGTGAAGGATTTTAGTATTTATCCATTTAGTCTGATGTTGGCTGTTTGTCATTGACAGCTTTTATTCAATTAAAGTGAAGACTGCAGGAAGCTTTTTTCTGTGTCTATTCAGCTGTTCATGTCATTTTTTGTATTTGGCTCTGCAGATGTGATGTATTGCATTCATAGATTTGCATACATTGAAACATTCTTGCATTCTTGGGATGAATCTCTCTTGGTCGTGATGCATGATCTTGATGATTTGCTGCTTTCTGTTTGCCAGTATTTTATTGAAGATTTTTGCCTGTAAGTTCAATAGAGATATTGGCCTGTAGTTCTCTTTTTTTGGAGTTGTTCTCTGGTTTTGGCATCAGAATAGAGTAATACTTGCCTCCAGGAATGAGTTTGGGAGAATTGCTTCCTTTTCAGTTCCTTAAAGAGTTTGAGAAGAGTTGGCATTAAACCCACTGTAAATTTATTAGAATTCAGCTGCGCACTCAGTTTCTTCTGGGCTTTTCTTTGTTGGTGGGTTTTTGATTAAGTTTCAATTTCGTTGACTGATATTGGGTTATTCAGAAATTTTTATATGTTCTTGATTCATGTTTCACAGTTTGTACATATGTAGGAATCTGTCTACTACTTCTGTGTTTTCCATCTTGTGAGAGCAAAGAAAATAGGTATTTTTTTTGCCAATTAATCTTTTATTTATTACATACATCAATATTTTACAGAAATAAAGAACCCCTTTATGTTAAACTGTATTACATCATTTTCAATGTTGAAATGTAAATTTTTACACAATTATAACCAGTAAACATAATTTATATTCTAATTAACATTTCAAGTGTAGTATATTCTAATTAACATTTCAATTCTAGTGAAAAGAGGTATTGATGATCACATGAATTTCTACAGAGTCTCCAGTGATTTTACCTTATTGCATCAATTTGAATTTTTTCCTTACTCTTCTTGGTAAAGTTGGTTAGGTGTTTATCAACTTTATTTGTTATTTCAAAGAACCAATTCTTAAGATTCATGAATTCTTTGAATTATTTTCTGTTTCTCCATTGTACTTATTTCTGATCTGATTTTTTATAATTTCCTACTTTGTTTGTGCTTTTTGTCTGACTTGCTTTTCTTTCCCTAGGAGTTTGAGGCATAACATAAGATTGTTTTTTGGGCTCATTCTGTTTTCCTGATGTGAGAATTTGTCACTATAAATTTCTCTCTTAAGACAGCTTTCATTGCATCCCACAGGTTCTGGTATGATATATCTCCATTTTTCTTTGATTGTAAATATTGTTTTTTTTTTCTTTAAATTCATATTTTTCTTTAAACTCATTGATTGTTCAGGATAGTATATTTAGTTTCCTTGCATTCATAGAGATTTTCCTGTTGCTTTTTTCAATAATTTCCACTTTCATTGCACTTTGGTCAAATTATGTGCATGAAATAAGTTGGATTCCTTTGCATTTACTTAAACATTATCTATGTGCTAATTTAAGATCTATTGTGGAGAACAACCTATGTGCAGCCAAGAAGGTATGTATTCTGATGCTGTTGAGAGGAACACTTTGTAAAGGTCTACTAAATCCATTTCTTCACAAGGTTGGTTTACTTCTGTTATTTCCTTGCTGATTTTTTACGGAGTCGATCTATCTCTTTGTGACAGTGGTATGTTAAAGTATTACAGTACATTTGTTTTATTGCTTTTTGATTCTTCATGTCTGTTAAAATTTTTCTTATACAGTTGAGTGCTCCTTCATTGGGTAAATATATATTTATTATTTTTATTTCTTTTGCTTGCACTTTTCCCCTAAAAAATATGTTGTCACCTTCTTTCTCTCTTTAGATGGTTATTGGTTTGAATTTGACATTGTCAGCATCCAGAATAGCAACCACCACTTTTTTCTATATTCCTGTCTCATACATAATTTTAAAAAATTTTTTATGTATTCAGTACATACAGGGTCTACAGAGCTTAAAGGGTTTCACTACACAGATTGGAATTGTAGTGATTTTCCTGTTGTCAGCCTCTCAAGTGCTGGGATTACAGGCACACGCCACCACACCCAGTGTCAATCACTGCCTCAGTGTATCCCAAGGGTGGGTCTGGCATGGCATGCCAGGAATCAAACCCCAGCCACTTCAATCTGCTTAAGCAGTTGCTGGGCTATATTGCTGGCCATTCTTTTTTTTTTAAATTCATTTATTTATTTTTTATCCCATGCATTATTGTTTCCATTCTTTGATGTTCAGTCTGTGAATTTCCCTTTGAATTAAATGTATTTTTTACATGCAGCATGTTGTTGGATTTTGTTTATTGATCCATCATGCCCATCTTCTTCTTCTTTTTCTTTGTTTTGTTTTTCATTTTTGTATTTTAGGGAAGGGTATACAGGGTGTTCGTGGTCTCTCTACTAGATGGGCTTATAGTGATATACCTATTTGCATCTCCCAAAAGCCAGGATTACAGGTGCACATCATCATGCCCAGTCTCAATTGCCATCTCAGCTTGCCAGGGGCAAGGCCTGCAAGGCAGGAACAGAGATCGAACCTCTGGCCACCGCATCTGCTTGCAGGCACTTCAATATGCTGAGCTATTTGGCCCACCCTAGTCTGACTCTTTTGATTAGTCGTGGTCTATGCTTTGTCTTTTACCAAACTGGGTCTTATAAACAACAATAGAGACCAAAATATTCTTTGCTGGTGTGAAATTCGATCACCATAAAGAATTATTAGTAAGCTTGTTATTATTTTCCATTTATATTGCTTCCATTTTGTCTATTTTTGCATTTATTTTTCCTCTTTTTTGTATAATTATGAGCTGATTTAAACTCATTGATGTTAAAAATATAAACTATTTAAATTAGTTGAGAGGAAACAAAATATTTTTATAAGATTAAAGTTAAAATATAGTTACTTAATATAATACTATACTTTAACACAAAAATATGCTTGAGAATAAACAAAAGAGAAAATTTATTCACTACAAAGCAACACAAAGGTGATAAACACAGTTGCAGATAACAAATATTGTTGTACAAATATATGAGTAAGTGTATTATGCATACCCCCAGAAGAAGCTTCTGTAAAGTTTATTTTTTCATTTTATATGTGTTTGTCTATGTGTTGACTTTCAGTAGCAGATAATATTTGCAAGGTGAAAACTGTAGAAAATTGAATAGTGATATAATGTTTAAGAGAAAGATATAGATAAATAAAAAGATCAGTTCTAAAATGGTATGCTGATCTACAAATTATTAATTTGTAAAAGAAAAGCTGGTCTTATAATTTTATAATCATTCGGTTTTTATTTTATTTTTGTTCCCAAGAGTCAAACTCAGTACCATACACTTGCTAGGCAGGTTCTTGTGCCACTGAGCTCAATCTCTAGCCCTTGCTACTTAGTTTTTAATTAAATATAATAATTACTGAACATTTCAAAAACACTTAACCTTGAAATATAAAGACAAATGTAATTTTTTAATTTGAAGCTTACATATTATTTCATATAATTTTTTGCTATTATGCACTTCTACAGGTTTTTGCAAAATATGATGTTATAAGTTTTTTAGTAGGTTTTTAATCATTATCTCTCTATTCTCAATTATCTCTAAGTATATGAATACCTCTAAGGATTTACATAACACCAAAAATGACTCACTTACCAAAGCATTAAAAAAAGGATGAATCTTAGATGTAAAAGAGAAATTTTAATTATATATAAAACCATATGGAATCATTACATGAGTTAAGCCCAGTGAAGTGTGCTCTAAAAAGATCCCAACATCTGAACTCTCTTATAATCAGAGAAAAATCTCCAAGTATTATGGTTTATCATATTTGTGAAAATGAATTGAGTATGAAAATAATAAAATATTTACCCACATAGGTTGGCAAAGGCTAGTTATAGTTGTCAGACAACTAGATTGTCATACTGCCAAGACCTAAATCTAATTTTTGGACTATTGGGTTTATACTTTGTCATCTTGTATTTAGAATTTTTAAGCTTTGGAAACTACTAAAAATAATTATTGATAAATATATTTGTGTTTCACAGTAGAAGCAACTTGGAATAGTGAATAAATAATGAAATATCATATACCCTCTTTAACTTCTATGATGAAAAACTGAATAAATGGTAAAATAAAATATAACTCAATAGATCACTGTTATGAAGAAATAAGCTATTTTGATTATTGAAAACACACTTAGCTACCATTCTTTAAATTTGGAGACACTTTATTAAGGAGGGCAGATGTAGAGAAAAAATAAACATTTATCTGACTTCTGTCTTTATATTACTTTAAAATCCCTAGAAAGCAGGGCTGGGTTATATTTCAGCAGCACAGTGCCAGCCTGGAAGAATGAGGTGATGACTTTGATTTTTGGTACCAAAAGATTAAAAAAAAACTGGAAGCAATAGTTACTTTTTTTATTTATTTGAGAAAAATCTCACTGTGGACTTCTGGCTAGCCTTGAACTCACTATGTACATTGGGCTGATTTTGAACTCATCATGATCCTCCTGCTTCAGCCTCCTGAGTGCCAGAATTGCAGGTGTGTGCCACCATGCCCAGTCTGTAACTATTATTGATTCAGTAAAATATGAAAAATATAAATATGTGGTATAGCATACACTGTAGCCCAGTCATCCTTTCTCTTAATGTTCATCATTAACTCTGCTTCTGGTTTGTATCCCATCTCCAACATAAAAGTTTTTGTAGAGTTTTAGTTTCAATAGCATTGACTTAGTTTATATTGCTTGGAACTAGGAAAATTTTCCATGTTTTCACATTGTTGTAAGCAAATGTACTATCTTGCCTATTTTCTCTGCCAAAGAGCACAGGATTAAAAAAATTATCATTCCTCAGAGGATGTAGCTGAAGTTTAGTTCTAAATGCACTTGAGAGAGTAAAAAATATTACTGTCATTTAAATTGTCAAAACCTCAACAAAAGTGCTCTCTGAAATGATCATTACAATATATTCAACATTCAGTTAAAATGATATAAGAGAGGAGAGGCAGAGAGAGCGAGAAAGAGAGACAAAAAGGGAAAAAGAGTAACAGAGAGACAGAGAGACACACACACACAGAGACAGACAGAATTATGAGCTTCTTAGCTAAGTACATTACTTTTCTGAAAGCTTATCAGAAATAGTTTCAGTTTTACTATGAGTTCCATTACTATGACAATTCCTCTCTCTAACTTGTTCACTGATCAGAAGAAACTCTCAGGATCCTTTACTGTCTCACTCTGCTGATGCATGTGACTTTCTCTCTTGCTATATTTCCATGTATATAATTGAATAAAACTGAATTTTGCTTCAACATGTAAGACTATTACTTTGACAGGCAAATTAATAAGTGATGTCATCCTTTGTCATGAGCTGATGAACTCATGAGCTAAGTGTTAAACACAATTTTAACAGCATCACAACACTGAACACGGTTCTTGTACTCATCATTGAAGCTAAATAAATGGAAGGATGCTATGTTTGGCATGTTGCCACAATCTTAAATTGGGATAGAATTACCTAGTCAAACTTAATCATCATGTCAGATTTGTATGACTAACAGAAATTCATACTCGGGGGCTTAGCAGCCTTTCAGGGAAGTAGCACGGGTTCATCAATCTGTGTTGTAGAAGTATTAATTAGTGGCTTGCAGTCGTGATGTATTGCTGTCTTGTGAAGAGCTGGCGTGTCAGGGAGACTGTGGAATAATTTATTCTCTTTAAAATAATCAACAAGTAGGGAAAGAATCAGTACAGAAGCAAACTCCAATTAGTATAGGAAAAATAAGCAAGTTTATGTTTTACACTTTAGAAAGTGTCATAAGACCATTAAAATGAGGTATATCCTTACAGAAATAAATACTTCAAATTAGGTAGAGTAGCGTTAACTTACTGAAAGTTAAGTATCTAACTGAAGAGCTGATGAAAATAGGTATCTTCTTATTATTTACTCATCTTTTTAATTTTTAAAAACTTCTATCTTTTCTTTATTTGCTATAAGCTCTCACTATGCAGCTCAGACTCATAGTGATCCTCTTGTCTCCAACACTGAGATTACAGGTGTGTGCAACCATTCTCAGTTTCAGTGGCTGGCTGGGGCAACCTCGGAATTCCAGGGCACTAGAGATCAAACCCAGGCGCTTGCCAGACAGATGTTTAAATGCCAGTCTATCTCCCCAGCATAGTATCTTTTTATTTGTAAAGAATATGAGCCTAAGTCTTGTCAAATCACTCTCCATTCAAGGGTATTCCTGTTAATGTTTTTTTCAGAATTGTCTTACTTAAAGGTAAAGCTTTTATGTCCTATTTTTTTTAAACTGAGTATTAATGGAAGTGTTATATTTGGTGATGAAGATTAGATTGTATAAATTTTAGCTGAGATATTCTCTGTTTTGGGACATGTACTATGACATTCCAGTCAATATGAAGTACTCAAGTGATCCACTCTACATGTATACACAGGCAAATTTATACAGTACTGTAATCACTTAATTGGAGAATTAAGTCCATTTACATTGATGGTTATGACTGAAATGTGTTGACTTATGCTTGCCATGATATTTACCTGGTGTTGTTTATTCCTTTGTAACCTGTGTTTGTCTGTTCTGTTTAGTGGGTTCTCATTCATGGAGTTCTGGTCATTGTGGTCTCTCTCTAGAACATCTTTCAGTAGCCTGTGAAGGGATGGCTTTGTCATCATGAAATTCTTTAGTTGTTCTTTGTCGTGGAAGTATTTCACTTCTCCATCAAACTGAAAGAGAGTTTTGCAGGACATAATAGCCTGGGCTGGAATTTGTTTTCATGTAGGACTTGAAGAACTCTGCTCCGTGCTCTCCTTGCCTTCATTGTTTGTGTAGAGAAGTCGGCTGTAATTCTGATGGGTTTTCCTTTGAATGTGAGCTCCTTCTTCTCTCTAGCAGCTTTCAGTATATTATTTTTGTGTTGGATTTCTGGGATCTTAACTATTATATGTCTTGGTGTGTTTCTACTTGAGTTGAGGTTATTTGGTGTTCTGTATGCTTTGGTGACCTGGATGTTGGATTGCTTCCTCATATTTGGTAAGTTTTCTGCGATTATTTCTCTCCAAATTCTTTTTATGTCATTTGTATTGACTCCTTCCTTCTCGTTGATACCAATTATTCTCACATTGTTCATCCTGGCATCATCTTGCAGGTGATGGATTATTTTTTCCTGCCTTCTCATTGTTTTCAGGAGATCCTTTCTCACCTTTTCACTAGCTGCTCCGGCATCTTCAAGATCTGAAACTCTGTCTTTGCTTTCACTCAGATGGTTTTGTAGACTCGTGATTGATATTTTTAGTTCTTCTATATCTCTTTTACTGTGTTTCATGTGTTCTATTTCTTTTCTGTATTGCTCATTCAAGGAATCTATCATATTTCTGATCTCCTCAATTTTTTTATACATGTCTTCTTTAGAGGTAGTTATTGTTTTTCTGCTGTGTTTCTTCCAAGTTGGGTTCCCTCTGTATATTTCTGGACTTGTTTCGGTATTTCAGATGCTATGACTTCAAAAAGTTCTTTTTTGATTTCAGAACTTATTTCTGCTTTGAGTTCCTCATAATCTTTCTGCTGTTGTTTCTTTGCTTCAGGTGCTGTTAATTCATATATATCAGCTGGAATAGTGCTCTCTGCACTTCTTCTGGGTGAGCATAGTTTTTCCACCCAATGTTTCTGGAATTCATTCTTTATTTCAGATACTCTGTGTTCAGATATTTCTTTTTTAATTTGGGGAATTACTTCTCATTTTATTTCCTATAAAGCTTTCTGCTGTTGTTCCTTTGCTGCTGTATCTGTTAGTACATTAATTGCAGCTGAGCTAGTGTCCTCTGCCCTTCCTGATGGACTTGAGGTCTGGGATTGCATTTTTCCCCTTCTCTTTGTCATTTTGTATAACACTGACCTTTGACCTTTGGTGTAGATCTTTGGTGAAGCTATAACCTTAGCTTGTTATGAGATTCAGGTGCCAGTCCATTAAGTTTGAGATTTTCGAGGTATGCCTATCCTGGATCTAGCTGTTGTGTTCAGTTCCTCTTTTGCTGCAGTTCCTTGGTTCCCCTCTGTTGGTTCCCGGGGTCAGCCCTCCTGTGTCAGGCAGGTCGTTCCCCAGGTGGGCGGGTCTGGGCTTTGGTGGGTCTTTTGGGCTTACAAAAGGATAGTGGATGATCTTATTTACTGAGTAGGCTGTACTGGGTCAGCTAGCCTGTGCTGGGTCTGGGTCTACAGGCCATAACCCGAGAAGGCTGGGAAAGGTCCCTCTGGTGCAGTGGGCCTGGAGCCCTCACTCACAGACCAGGCTGTGCTGGGTTTCAGTCCATAGCGTGGGACCGAGGATTGCTGAGAAATGTCCCTCCGGCGTGGCAGGCTTGGAATTCTCACTCCAGGCTGACCTGCACGGGTCTGGGGCTGTGGGGTGGGACCGGTAATCACCTGGGAATGTTTCTCTGGCACAGTGTGCCTGGAGGTCTCACCGGGCCACGGGGGCGTGAGGTGGCAGGGAATTCCTGGGAAATGTCTCTCAGGCACGGCGGGCCTGGAGTTCTACACTCACTGAACTTTGATGCCCAGAGAGTCAGGGAAATTCCCACTCATTCAGGGGGCTTTAGGTCAGGGGATCCGGGGAGGTGCTGGTGAGTGGGTCCTGAGGTTTCAGGCCAGTCACTGGCTTGGAGGGCTCGGTGGCAGGGATCCGGGTAGCACGCGTGGGAGGAAGCTAAAGGCTTTCCCTCAGACTCACCACACACTCACTGATCTGGGAAGCCTGGTGAGTCGTGCAAATTCGCTCTCGCTGGGAGTGCTTGGTGCAGGATTCAGGAGGCTGCTGGAGTCAGCCGCTGTCTCAGGCTGGTCTCTGGCTGGGAGGTGTGTGCAGGATCGCTTAGGCTGCTGGCATGGTCTCGCTGTCTCCGGAGGACTCTGGGGCTGGGCGGGCACGGACGAGATTGAGGAGGATGGTGGAGTGGGCCGCGCTGTCTCGGGCTGGTCTCTGGGGCAGTACTGTAATCACTTTGTCTTTTACAGTACGTATTTTTGGAGACAATGTGGTCAGAATCTTTGAATCTTTAGGAATGAGACAGAAATTCAGTGAATGAAGTTTGAGTGAATCAAAGGTGTGCTATCTACTTAATTGTTTAATGTAGGAAACAGTGATGAATCTTGTTAACGATATTAAATTTTGCACCAAGAAAACAGACAATAGAGACATAAATAGTCATTTATAGGATTTAAAAAACAGATCTGTATCATCTCCTTCATATTTTCAAGAAATGCTTTGGGTTGTATTCTGCCATGCAAATGTCTAGAGTGAGAAATATGGGTTGATATCTGAACCCAGAAAGTGCTACTACCGAATGTAGAAAGTTGAATGATTTCTATAGTGGATAAAATTCAGTTGCTTAAAATGGTTGAAAATCATAAAATCAGGTCTGGCTGATTGAGTTGAAGTAGGAAATTCTTGAAATAATGTGCTCTAGATCCCTAGCATTCTAGCAGAGGTAACTGGTTGATTCTTTTCTCATTAGCCAATATATGAAATTTATTTATTTTTATTTTTTATTTTATTTATTTATTTTTTGGTGGAACCGGGGATTGAACTCATGCCCTTGCGCTTGCCAGGCAAGCGTTTATTCCACTGAGCCATCTCCCCGGCCCCTAATATGTGAAATTTAAAGCAGAAAGGAAGTTAGAGGTAATGTTAATGTGGGAATTATTTTTGGTTAGGAAAATACTGACCATTTCAGTAACACTACCAAGTAGAAACATCCAGAATTTGTAGTGTCAGAAATGGCTCTATTCTTCAGCTGGCCAGATAGCTCAGTGGGCAAAAGCACCTATTTAGGTAGGCACAAAGACCAGGGTTTGATACCCCTGGCATGCTGTTAGCCCCTTGGAAGGCTTGAAATAGGAGTATCACTACAAGTCTAATCTGTATGATGAGACCCTATAGACCATGTACTAAAATACATGAAAAAATTAATAAAAGTAAAATATCTCTATTTTTAAGGGGCCATCAATATAGCTTAGAGGCATAAGCACCTTCCTGGTAACCACAAAGTACAGAGTTCAGTGCTTGGTACTGCAAATAAATAAAGCTCTATTTCTTTTTCTTTCTTTCTTTTTTTTTTTTTTTTTTTTTGGTGGAACTGGGGATTGAACTCAGGCTCTTGCGCTTGCTTATTCTACTGAACCATCTCCCCACTCCCTAAAGCTCTATTTCTATACTCAGCACTCTATATTTTAAATAAATACATTGAGATTAATACAGCTACATCAACACATCCATATCTATCTGTCTATCTTTCGGTCTATCTATCTATCTATCTATCTATCTATCTATCTATCTATCTATCATCTATCATCTATCTATAGTACAGGGACTACAATGTCTTACTACAAAGATCGGACTCATAGTGGTCCTTCCTGATTTTAAGCTTCCCAAGTGCTGGATTACAGACACATGCCACCACTCCCAGTATCACTCACTGTCTCAGAGTGAGTGGGTGGGGCCAGAACAGCAGGCTGGGGATTGAACCCGGGTCTCTGTGTCTGCCTAATCTGATGCTTTAATCTTCTGAACTATCTGGTTTGCCCATCAGCATACAAAAAAAGGAAATTTAACTTAAAGAAAGCAAATGTTCTGTGTGATCAGATACATAGAAATCTGAGATTAAATCAAAGATTTTGATTTAATTTTTTAAAATTTGGTACAAGGTCTCATTACTCAACTCAGACTCATACTGATCCTCCTATCTCAGTGTTATCAGCGCTCTGGTTCCAGGTCTGTGCCACCATACCAGGTTTTGGTGACAGGCATGGCATGTCTAGGTTTCTGTGCCTAGCACAGCACATGGGACCAGGTATGGAACCCAGGACCTTTCACTTGCCAGGTAGGTGTGTGTACAGCCAAGCTACCTCACCAGCCCTCAAAGACTACGATTTTAATGACTATGTTTTTGGGAATTACTGCCTCATATTCTATGAGAAGCACACTAGTATGTACTTATTGTACTTCACTATATTCTAAATACATTGATATTGTGTACATTTATTCATTCATCAAATAACATTTTCCCAAATTTTGGAGTTACACAGCTTATATTACTTCTATAGATAATATTTAACCTATTTAAATGTCAAGTATTTCCTTTTTATTCCTTTAACTCTGATGGCTGTTCTTTCTAAATTGCCTTTAACTTAATTTCTGAATGATATCTAAAATTGTGAGCTTTAAAAGAATCATCCCTTAGTGTTTTAAAATGACTAGCATTTAAAAATGATGCACTCATGTACCCTGTCTACTCAAGAGGCTAAGGTAGAGTGATAATTACTTTCTCAGTAGCAGGTCAAATTAGTTAGATCCTATTCAGAATTTAAAAAAATAATAAATTTGGGTTTGCAGCTCAGTTATACAGAACCTACTTGGAGAAATACTAATGACATAAAAAAAAAAGCATTAGGAAAGCTTTATTTTTCACTTTTTTACTTACCTTAAAGATTTTATTTGTTCTAGTTTTGTATTAGTGATGCTGCTGATGACCTCTTAACGGTAGTCTTCAGCATAGAGACCTGACGTGATACTACCGAAGAAAACTTGAAGTTGTTCATCTCTAAAACAAAATATGTGACACGAGTAGCCATGCATCCACTTCAGGTGCCAATGCTGGTGTTTTATCTGCTTCTCTTTAGTGATGTACAGTGCTTCAGCACTCATTATATTTAGTGACCTTGAGGGAATTCACCTAGATTTAGTGTCTTTCCTCATAGCAGTTGTATTATAAATACTCTTATTCTTTTTTTATAGTAGTGATTCACTCATGGTAAAATAAGATAGATAAAACTCTTTCACAATCTAAAATTCATATGTAGTTTTATGTAAAATAACCCTGAAAATTAAATTAATGACCAATATGCATGCAAAGGAATTATTTTAGTGTTTGAGAATGACTATACTTGCTTATTTTTAGTTTATAAATATATTTTAAAATTTCATGAAGATAATTATTATGTCAAAATATATGTTCATGCTGCTATATCTGAGAAATAAATATGAAAGAGAATCAGGCTTGTAGATCCCTGGATTCTGACTTGGCACCTCAAGTCTTTTACAAGGAGAAAGATGATGTAAACATGGTGAACTAAAAAGTAGTAAAGTAATGTTCTATTACTAAGCAGTACCATAAACCTGGGTCATCTGGAGTCGATGTGTTTTTTTTTATTAACGACAAATGACAGCCTGTTGTCAGGTGCTCAGCTCACGATATTTCCTCAAGACTTCTTAAGTATCCTCAAGTTGGTTTCCTCAAGTCTGCATCATAAAATACACAGCTGCTTACACAGTTCTACAATTTTTCCCCCCTTTGATGATGGAAATCAAACTCAGGACCTTGCATTTGCCAGCAAGATCCTTGTACCACTGAGCTAAATCCACCTCCCTCACCCTGCTCCTTTGAATTACTCATAATATTAGCTGAGAAGTATGCTGACAATATATCAGGAAATGAGAACTCTGGGACCATATTGGAGGCCTGATAGTAGAAAGCTCCTGCTTACAAATTCTAGCCAGTATTTTAGAACCAATAATCTGTGTTGGGTGTCTCAATTTTTACTAATAAATTTACTTGACATGCTTTTATTTTTAAAACAAAATATAAAAACTTTATTTCTTAAATATTTACCATATTCGCTTTCCATTCTCCCCAAATAATACTCACAGTAAAACATAATTATATTTTACATTATTATCTTTGATTTTAAAAACATTATTCAGAAAGTTGCTGTTTTTCTTTACATTATTATTCTCATGAACATTTTCATCGGAGGGATATTCTAACAAACTTTCCACCTGTGTAGTACACATATTTATACTATATTGAAATATAACCTATAATACTAAAAATTCAAAATACCATTTATCTTTTAATCAGAATTTACACACCAAAATATGTGTCCTGTTATAGAATAGATTAATTTTAATGAACAAATAATATCTGCATTATATTCATGCAAAGTTATTTTTAATGTAGATAACTCTGTTCATTCAATGACTTGGATGAAGGGTGACTCTTCCTAGAATTACAGTAGTATAGAAATAATTTCACAGAAATTCACCTTTTGATGCTCTGTTAGTTGCTAAAAAAGGATGTGTTTTCATTTGCTTTTTATGGTTATTTCATAGAGTTTTTCTCTTACCCCATTTCTACCTTTTTAAGAAATAATAAATGTTCACATTGTAAAGTTGTGGCATATATCTACGAGATCTTTCCTTTTTATCTTGATTTTCATGGATTTTCTCCATTTACAGCTATGATTTGGGCTATTTTCTCATTAGCCCTTCTGTTGAAAAAGAATCTGAAACATACGACCACAGCTTTCCTGAGTTGCAGCCATTTCTTACTGAATGCTGTGTGTCCTCTTACTTAGTTTTCAGTCAAATTATTTTAAGGACCTTCTCAAATAATATTTTAGTAAAGTATGTGGACTGTATAAAACATGGTGTTCATGCATTTGCATTACATCTCAGTTGCAA
>PVKA01044412.1:0-16196 GCA_004027165.1 Ctenomys sociabilis | reverse complement strand
TCTTGTACTCTAACTACCATGAAGACAACAATATTAAATGCATTAATTACTCTAAACATCCTACTAACCTCTTTTAAAACTGTTTCATTGTTATTTTATCTTATTTCTCATTAAAATGAATAAAAATTCAAAAATAAAATAAAAACCTTTTTTGTTTTGTTTTGTTTTTTCTTTAAACCGATCTTGCACATTCATATCTAATAACCTAAACAACTAATCTGAAGATAAAATCGTGCAATAAAACAATCATTATTGAATTCCTATTATTTTCTTTAATGAAATTTTGTATCATCTCTAATGCTGTTTTGAAAGCTAAATAATATTGATATTTGTAAAGAAAAAAAAGTGAAGAAATGTGTGTCAAAATAAGAATTCATGTTGTATTACGTTGATTCATTTTGAATATATATATATATATATATATATATATATATATATCAGCAAAATAAAAAAATAAGATTTTGAAAGCTGCCATGAGCTCATTGAAATTGTAGTATGATAACTTTAATGGATGGTTCCAAAAGTAAGCAAAGGGTGATTTATGTTTTCACGCCAACATCTGCAGCTCTGTTGTGTTTATCTTTCCATCGCCCATTCGATGAACTCAGCTCACCTGGGTCCTAGTGAGTCAAACTAGGAGAAAAACTAAACAGTGTTTAAAGTCACTATGGATGCACCTGAGGACTAGCAGAATCGTGCCAAAATGGGAATCATTAGGTAAAAGACCAGGAGGGTCCAAGTGGGTTATCAGAGGAAAAGGAGTGGAAAGTAGCTGCTACTGAGCGGGGATGCACAGCCAGGCTTTGGAACAGGATCAGAGCAGCTGTCTCGCAGGAAGTAAGCACAATCAGTTTGTATTGGCTGTGGTAACAGGATTTGAACCCAGTGTTTCTATACCATCCTAATCAATATTTTCATGACACAAGGCAGGGATATGATTGACAGGTATTGCAGTTCTTACTTGCTCAGTGAAATTCTCAACCACTTGGTCTACATTTCATTTAAGGATTCCTTGATTTTATTTGTATGCTCGTTACAAAAGAAATATCACTGGAAACTTGGATTTTTTTTTCTATTTTTCTGTACTTAAACCATTATTAGCTACCTAGATATATAGACAACACTGATTTGCAGCAAATTGTAATTTCCGGCATCTGTCCAATCATACCTGGTAGTATTTTCTTCTGATATCTGTGTCCTTCTTGTTGGAAGATGTCAAGAATAATTAGGAAAACCAAAGAACATGTGTTCAAGATGGGGTAATTCCCACCTGGAGGAGAGGCTAGCAGGAGGAATCCATGTCCCAGAATGGGTGTGAAACACTATCCAGCTTCACTTGGCTTCCAGCTGTTTTCTGACCTCTTCAGTCTCCATTTATACATTGAAGGTAGAGAAAAACTGACAATCAGGAGTCATAATCTTCTCTGAAAGTGGGATAGGAAAGAATGCTAAGATGATCAGTTTCTGAACTTAAGAAACAAGGAAAAGAAAATACAAATATTTTTTATCCTTTTTTGTGGTATTTGATACAAGAAACCTACAAAATTTATCTTGAAAAAAAATTCTTTTTGCACATTTCTCTAGCTATTATTGAGGGAAAGGAATGCAAGCTATTGTTTTATATGCAAATTTCATTCATAAGAAAGGATAATGTATGCATTTTATATATAACTTGACAAAATCCAAAAAAACAAAGGATTTTATCAAAATATCATGATTCTGTGAAAAGAAATGTACTCTGACAACACTCAGCCCCTCGAAGGAAAAAAAATATTATTTTGGTTACAATAATGTAAATGCTGTTTGTGAGATTTTTTTTACATTGTGTTTTATTCTGAAGAAAAGGCAGGAAATTTGACTATGCTACAAAAATGAAAATTGGTGATATGGGGAAATATAAATATATGACTGACAGAGCATGGGAAATGGAAAGCAAAATAGAATCTGTAGTCTAAACTGCTGTCACAAAAATCTATATGGATAGGTATATTATTTGTGAATACCATTACAAAGGTAGCCAATTTAAGGTTTAGGACTACTCATTTGATGTTGATGGTAGGAAGACAATAAAGTATAAGTAAAAAGAAACAAAGGGTTAAAACTCATTTAAATGATTGCTTTAAACAGTGAAAAGAAAAACATTTTATTGTATTCTATAAATATTTTGAGTCAGGAGGCACCAGGAAAGTGACTAAATACTGTAAATGACTATATTAATTTGGTTACTACTGACCCTGTGTCTTTTTCATAATTATTTTCCAGTTAATATTTAGTCTTCTCCCTGATCCTCCAAAAAGTCACTCTGGTGAAGGTTGTATGGATCCTATGATCTGTTGACCACCATACAAAACAGTACAACATGCAGATGCTAATGAATTTTTCTTATCATTTCTTCAGTGTACAAAATTTTCCCAGGGTTTCAGCCTACAGAGACAGTCCTAAGAGTATATTTCAGCATCTCACACTATAGCCATGAAGTGATAAGTATTTATGGCACCAAAGTTAATTAAAAGATCACCAGGGAAAGCAAAAGTATTGAAACTGTCCAATACATTTCACAAATGAACAAGAAAATAATCATTATCCTTGGCTAGCTTAGGGTTACTGTGATTTGGATACACAACCATTTTTTCCCAAATACTGCGAAAGAACATTGCCTTTGAGATACAATACTGCAGAGATGAAGCTAATATAATTTTTTGGCAACTAAGTGCAATTCAAAAAGATTAAATGAGCGCATTTGTAGGTTTTGAAGCAATCAAATCACAAAGCTGATTGTGGCATTAATTTTTCAGCAAACTTAATTATATAGCCCCAAGCTCTTACTTCTTATCAATTAGCAGGATGCAACAATCTGGAGCTAATTCTATAATGTATTAATCAACATATCTCATCTAGAAAAACAGACTTTACTGTGGTCTCTGGGCAGAAACCCAAACCCTTTACCACTGTTAAATTCAGCCTACTCAACTTTAAAACACAGTAATACTTTAATTAGTTAATTATTTCTTGGCTCCTAGTGGAAATTGAACCCAGAGCCTTTACTCTGAACTATATCCCCAGCCAGATTTCACCATTTATTTTGGGACAGTGTCTCCCTAAATTGCTAAATTGCCTAGGCTGGACTCAAATTTGCAATCCTCCTGCCTCAATCTCCTAGAGAACAGGGATTAGAGGCATGGGCCACCACCTTGGCTTAATTAGTTAGTTGTAGAATTTCTGCTGGCTAAACAGATAAGGCAGCAGCAAGAACCAGAGAGTGGCAAAAGAGATAGCTCAGCAGTCTAAAGTACCTGCTTAGGCAAGTTTAGGCAAGCACAGGCACCGAGGTTCAATACCTAGCAACACATGCTGCACCAGCCCGGCCCACAAGGTAACTGAGCTGGCCACCAAAAACAAAAAAAAAAAGAACCAGAGAGTGTTGTGACTCAGCACTGAGAAAGACAGCTTCTGAAGAGCAACACAAAACCCAAATTAGAGAGGCTTCAAGAGGAAAGAGGGAGCTGCCTCAAAGAGACAAAGAAGACATGCACTGGTAGAAACAGACAGGAGCCTTAAAAAGAAAGGCAGCAGAGCTGTCTTCCTTGTCAGTGGTGGGGACAGCCAGAGATGCTAGGCAGAAATTCAGACAAGCTTCCAATCCTGGTCTCTGTGAGGCCACCACAGGGATCACAAGGATTACTCAGAATCAGTGCCCATGGTTGGGATGACAAAGCTATTTCCGGCAAAGTGATGAAGAAAAGTGCGATAACTCAAATCCCATCCATGCCTTTGACTCAAGAAGGACAGTGTGTTTCACTCATAGGTCAGGAATCTGAGTCCACTTATGATCTCTTGTTTTGGAGAATAGAAAAAAGATTTTTTAAAGAGTATGAGTTCATCATAGTCACACTTTATTTTAATAGGAAATGTCAAGCTTACATGATGTTCAGGTGAATCTTAAATAAAAATTAAAATTCGTCGCAGAGAGTTAACATCTACAGACTGCTTATAGATTGTGTTTTAAAAGTTTTGTGTTTGATTCTGTATCACCTCTCTGCAATAGAAAACTTTGAAATATGTTCATTTTATAGACGTTTCTCTTAATTTTCCTTTTCTCTTCTTTTTTTCAAAATTCAGGAACTGTGGAATTAGAAAGCATAAGTTACAATATTCTATATTCATTGTTCAATATACAAAAGCAGACAGGCTCAAAGAAGAATTTCACCACTCCTTTCTCCTCCATCAAAATTTCAAATTTCTCCCTGCTGACTTCCTCGGTGAGCTGTCATTTCTCTCTGGAGAAGCTTTCTCCTTTTCTACCTGCATCACCTGCATTTCCAATAATGTCAAGGAATAACAGATGAAGAATCACTTTACCTCACAGCACAGACATAAGCCAAATGAAGTCATTCCCATGAAGGTCCTACTCATCCAGTGACCTGGGCATCAACTGAATACTGTCTTCAGGTGCTTTTATACTGACTTCTGGATTTTTAGAGCCGTTAATTACTGTGCAACTTCACCATCCTAGAGACTGTGGATCTCATTTATTCTATTTCTGTTTGCTTCCACCAGACAGTACCGTTCACACATGTAAATCTCAGGGCACTTAGACCAATATAAATCTCAGATCTGTCTCAAGACTGAGGACCTATGGTTGCTCCTAGACAGAAGTAAATATTTACAAATAAGTGTGGAGTATTTTGGTAACTCAAATGAAACATTATTAAATAAAGATCTCTTAAGATATTGCTGGATCATAAGACTTCTATTTCTTTTACCTTATTTGTATTCTATAACATTGCTTTAAAAAGCCTGAGTGAATTTATTGAGGACTTAATAAAAAATATTTTTTTTTAAAAGTGAACATTTTGTAAAGTGTAAACTGCATTCATTTCTTGGTAAGATTGAACCAAATTGAAACTTTAGAATAAACTATTAAATTGGAAAAAAAATAAATGGAATTTAAAGTTATCTATTAACACATTCGTATGTAACTACAAAGAAATCAGAATGAGTTTATTGCATAGAATTTAGTACAGGAAACAGAATCAGTTATAGGAACCTACAGATAAAATTCTGCCACTTAAAATATGTGCTATGCACTTGCTCTCGGTTCCTTTATCCATCAGGTGGAGATAAATCATCACAGAGTTAGTGTGATAATTCAATGGTTTTAAAAGAGATAATATGGGTAAACTGCTGAGCTGAGTACTTGGCGTGTCATAGGCACTCAGAAGTATATAGAAGCTATTATATAATACGAAAAGCCATTATAGAGGGTTCTTCATTTATGAACCTCGTGGAGAAGCTATTATGACTAAAAGACCAAATGATCTTCATGCAACTCTCATAGAGTGAGTTATTTTTTGAACGATATAATTTCAGGGCTGGGAAGGGCCCTTGAGATGAAATTCAGTTTTAAATATATGTATTATAGATACAGACATACACACAATGAGAGACAGACAGAGAGGAGAGACATAGACAGAGAAACACAGAGGGAAAGACAGGTAGTTGTTACCACATTCTCATTCCAGAGAAATGGTCTGTCTTGAAAAATGTTTCTAATTTATTTGTATGATCCACTGGACTTAAGATGAGTTTTATATTGTTGCATCTTCTTATCAGAGAAGTGAAATAAGCGGTAAATATCTCCATAAACGTTTTGTGCACTGGAAACTGGGGGTGAACACTGAGAAGGCAAGTCTCCTGGCCTTTTTAAAAGACAATTCAAGACTGGGCATGATGGTGCACTCCTGTACTCACAGTGCTTGGGAGGCTGAAAACAGGAGGATCTGATCTGGCCTATGCAGTGAGACCCTGTAGACCCTATACTAAATAAAGAAACAAATATTTTTTAAAGAAAATTAATTAGATTTTGAATAAGTAAATGGCAAAATATTCCTCCTTTCAATTGAAAACACACATTCTCTTGGGCAACCAAGGCATGTGTATTAGGATGTATGGGAGTCTGTAATAACATCTGAAGGAATGGAAAGAAAATAGATAAAATTTTCCTTCAGGGAAGACATTGTATATTCTTGGAAAAATTAATACCTCCCAATCTGCTGGAATATCACTTTAGAGTTGTATAACCCCAAAATCAATTGTTCAATCTTATGAGTATAAATTATAATAGAAATTTAAATTTTAAAAGGAGAGCTAAGTTAGCTAGTAGATACAGATAGAATAATTAATAGCAAATAAACTGTTATTTATGAAAGGATAGTCTCCTAAACCAAACCAGAAGTCTTGGAAGAATGTTGCTTTAAATATATTTCACAATGGCAAGTTTTTGCCCCAGCTAATGCAAAAACTGCTTTCCCATCTGAAAATGAAGACCTTGAATGATGTTAATTTTAGCTTAGGTCTTATGTAATCTCACCCAGTGCACCCTCTGCTTATTCATTGAGGACTATTTATGGAAAATATACATCCTGTTTGAGTTTTATAATAAAACAATCTAATTTACAAAGCCTCTTTCTCTTGTAAGGGGATTTGGGGAGCAACATAATTAAATGAGTGCCATAAAAGTAAAAGAAGCTATTCTCTAATCTCCTCTGAAGAGGTGGCTGGCATCTTACGTTATAGTCACATCATTTTTATAGTTTCTTATTCTGTTTTTTGTCACACATCCTGTGACCACCTTAATGGATCCACTTGGCTGTTTCTTATAAAGTATCCTTTGTGCCATTAGTGGTGAAATGGTTCTGTTTATGTGCTTAAAGGGACAATTGAAAATACTGATGCCATCCTGTCATTGTCACTGGGTCCACAAAGCAATTAGGACACCTTAATGTATGTCATGAGAAGCCACCAAGAGAGATGACTTTCTTTTGTCCAAATGGGTTGAAAGAAAACAACTAACATATCTGATCCTTCCTGTGCTGGCAGAGCTAGTTCTAGGGTCCTCCTCTCCTCAATACCAAACTCCAGAGTTCAAGCCTTTACATAAAACATCATTATCTTTGTTCAGAATACACACACACACACACACACACACACACACACACACACACACCTAGATCTTTTGACCATCTCTAAATGACTTACAGCCCTTCGGGCCATGCAATACAATGCATAGTATATAGTATATTATATCATAGTAAATGATATATAGTATTTTATGGGGAAAAAGTACATACTATTCAGCTTTTCTTTGCTAGGATAAATAACTGACACAACTTAATGAAAGGAAGGTTTATTTGGATCATAGTTTCAGAAGGTTCAGTCCAATGTAAGCTGACTCCAAGATAGAATCATGATGGAAAGGCCTCGGGAAAGAGAGCTGCTTGCTCCACACCAGCCAAGGAGCAGAGAGAAGCTGGGAACTCAATGCACTCTTCCAAATCACACCCCAGTGCCACCACTAGTTAAGCCTCACCTCCCTCAGCACAGTCAGTGTGAAGTTAATCGATGGATGAATCCACTGATGAGCACAGTGCTGTGTGACCCAATCACCTTTCACATATGGGAGTCTTTAGGGGGACAGTTTATATCTAAAACTTAATAAAAGACAAGACCGAAATGTCTTTGGCCATTCAATATGGATATTTTTTATATCGTTTCCCATGGTAGTTTGCATGAGTGGATTCCAAATCCTCAGGCATAGAGAGGTCTGTGCATAAATAAAATTCATTTGTATCAATCTTAAGATAAAGTAATTCAGATAGTCCTCAAGAGATCACCACTCACCCAACACCATTCACAACTCAGTTTCTCTAAACCACACCATCGCTGGAGGAATATGATACACATCTTGTCTCTTCTCAGTGTTGTATTTAGAAGAAGTTCACATCTTTCTGATGTGATCATGGTGATAAAGTGTCTGTAGGCACCACTTGGGATAACACAGCTGCTCTCTTTTTCCACATTTGTTCCCCTCTCTGTGCTACACCCTCTCCTTCTTCCACTGGGCTTCATGAACACATGACAGCCATTTCTTTCTGTTTGTGTCTGCTGCCTCCACTCTATCCTTCCTCCTGGGACAACTATTTCTTCAGATAATCAAGAAACACTAATTGAAGACAAACTGATCACTGGGCATTTGGTACAGGAAATAGAAAACCCCAGAGAAATTTATATAAAGAATAATGTCTTGGAACTAAGTACTTCAAGAATGTGTTAGAAGTTTAATGGCCTGAAAGAATGAATTCCAAAGTGAAGAACAACCATCCTACACTGGGCACATGTTCTGAGTCCACTAACAAAACTATTGGAATAGGGAATGATGGAGCCAAAAACAAAGCCTGAGCCTAAGATGTAGTTCTCATGGGCTCCAGGAACTTGGGAAGCATGGGGGCACATCACTGGCTACTGAATGACTGTCTCCATCTGAGAAATGTCCAGAGCAGCAGGCTGAGAATCACCAGGTCATCTTTGTAATTCAGACATCATGAAGAGGCCCAAAACACAGTGGCAAGCAGAAGGAAGTGCCCTCTTATTTCTCTAACCATTGTCTTGCCCACCAGGATTGAGAATAGAGCTGATTCTGAGTGGTCATTTATTGTTGGCTGGGTACCAAGCAGAGGACCATGGGGTTGTGTCCCATTGACCCTGTACAGAGACCCTGCAAGTGGATGACGTTACTCACACATTAAAGGCAAGGCAACAAGCTCAAGGACAAGGAGCGAGGAAAGGATCAGCATCAGAGTCCACATGCCATACAAATTTAGACAACTTGTGTTTATTTCATTCATCATACCCATAAGCTTATAATAGCATTGCACACATGACTTTGAGACTTAGAAAGGTTATTTTTATCTATACAATGCAAAGGTAGGCAATAAAACTGCAGTTCAAGTCTTTATTCTCTGCTGGCAAACATAATGTCTTTATCAAGACACTACAATGCTCCATCACTTATTACAGAGTTTACCTTCCTGACACCACTGTGATAAGTGAAAATCAGTGAAGGAATGACATTAGACTTTACTATTTATAGATATATTTAAGGCTTTATAAAACATTCCCACACTCTTACAAAGCTCTTGCACACGTTTAAAAACACTTTAAATATTCTTAACCATTTTCTAAACTCATAAACCTACATAACTTTAACAACATTTATATACTATACACTACCACAAAATCCCATGAGATAGCAAAAACTCCATGATAATTTAGATTCATATTTTTGAAAATCCATAAAGCAGTCAGTCCATGGAAGTCCATCTGTGAAATAAGGAGGGGCCATTGTACTTCCAAATACTTAAAATTGCCATTTCCTCTCTCTTAACCCTAAGCCTATTGCGGGCAAGCAAAGTCCTATATTGTTCATTAAGCATAATTTCCAGGTTACTGACTCAGAATAACAATGCCTCACATCTCACTGTTCATTAGAAGCTAGTACCTGTACTACTATAGAATAAATACTCTCCATGAATTGCTATACAGACTTTTCACACAATATAAAAGACTCTGTGGCCATACCTTATATATATGTACATGGCATTTTGATCAATGAAAGGCAACTAGTCTATGTACTCGAAATTTGTACACAAACACATACTCACTGGAAGATGTGATTTTCTACATTTTATTTAATGTACTGAGAATACTAACTTTTAACACATTGTATTTATCTTACCAATAATTTTCAAATTTTATCATGATCATATAAAGCTATATTGCTTAAGAGTGGAAAAATATATACAGTATTTATGTAGCCAGATACTTCTTTCATTTCCATCATATCTGTCTGATAGGGACAAAGGTATTCACAGTAATCAAGAGGCAAAGAAAACAATAAGTAAATGCGGTATCATTATCTACAAAGGCATGGAATTGACCTGCACACCATGCAATTCAACGAACCTAACTACAGCCACTCTGAAACATGTCAGACTCTTCTTTTTTGGCATGGTCTACAAGGATCGATGGCTAGATTATTTTTTCTTTTGTTTGTTGTTTTCACATATACAAATGTAGTGATGGAGATCAGTGGCCATTATAAAAACTTCAAATCAAATAAGACAAAAGATACCTTTAAAAACAGGCTTACAGCATTAGCTTGAAGGCTAGGAGCTGTGAACATGATAGTCCAACAAGACAGTATCTTTATGAAAAAGGGAAGGAGACTGATTCACACAGGATGCAATCTAGCTTGCCAGTACAAAAAAGGTACAGCAGAGAAAGTTAACCATGACTTCTGCAGGCAAGCTGCCAACTACTTCTTAGGAAAGAAACTTCTTATTCTGTAATTTCATTATAGAGTATGGCTATTGACAGAGGTGACAGCTACAAACTTTTCAGTAGTGACCAATGCAGGTGTTTGAATGCCTCATCAGAAAGAAGGGTGGTTGTATGACACCAGAGGATTGTCAGTACCTTTTTATTTAGGATGGAGCTGAGTAAAAACTGGGTTCGGATGAGAGAAAGTGCTGAGAAACTTTATTAAATCCAAGAATGCTTTCTCTAACAGAAAAATACAAGGTCCTACTCTTTTTGACTGAGGCTTAAATCCACTTCATGGTCTCCTAGTCCACTCACACACAGCATTATACTCTCAAAGATACTACTTGCATCAATTCCAGCATCTTTCCATGGACACATTTTTTTCTTTCAATAATTAAAGCATTCTATATTTATATTATTTCTGTTGCCAGGAAACAATATCTAAACCTGCAATTGAAAGCACAGACTTATTTGGCTCATCATTTTAAGGGATTCAGTCCATGGTCAGCTGCTCCTACGTAGGAACATCACAGCAAAAGGACATGGGAAAGCAAGCTGCTCTGCTCATGGTGGGCAAAGAGCAGAGAAGGGAACAATGCCAAGGGGGCAGGGACCAGGAGCCATACACAGACCCCAAGGTCAGAGTTCCATGGGCCACGCAGATGTACCCAGAAATGCTGCCCCTCAATCCCCTGAGTGAGTTGAACAGCAAATACATTTGATGAGGTTGAACCATCACAGCATTCGTATTCTCAGTTCTGTGTGTGTGTGTGTGTGTGTGTGTGTGTGTGTGTGTGTGTGTGTGTGTGTGTAGAAAGACAAGAAGATTTGCAAGAACTGATTCACATGATTGGGGAGACTGAAAGCCAACCTTCAATAAGTATCCATTAGGCTGCCGCCCAAGCTAGGCAAGATGTTATCAGCCAGATCAGAGCATGTTAGCTAGTGAAGTTCCACCTTCAGACTAGTTGTTTGTTTTATCAGGACTCAACTGACCCTGAGACTGACAAACTAGGCAAGACAGGGTGCTTTCCTCAGAGCTCAGAGACTTAATGTTAATGTTATCCAGAAATACCTTCACAAACAACCATAACATTGATTGACCATGTATATGGCAACTGTATTTATATTAAGAGGAGATACAAAGTCATTGCATGCTAAAACTAGTAATGTCTTGGAAGTGAATCACTTAGATTGATATTTGTAGCAGAAAAAAAAAAAAAAACTGTGACCTTACAGTAAAAGACACGGATATAAAGAGAAATGAGCATATTCTTCAGATTACTGGACCCAACTAGAAATAAAATGAAGGTTAGTTATCTGGGCCATTACAGGAAAAAGAATAAAAATAAACTACTTCTTGAAATGTGTTAGACAAGAATGTTTTATTTAATAAGAAAAGATTGGACATACTTCTTGAAACAGTTTTTAAACTCTTGGACATTTTTAGAGTCTCTATGACTACTGATATTTTTAGAGAATCATTCTTACAGAACCAGTGTAAGAGAAATATAGTTACATAAATATAGGATTACAATTATGCAGGATTATTGAATATTAACATTGGAACAAACCTTAGAGAATGCATAATTCCAGCTCTTCTTTTTATTTATGAAGAAGCATAAATAAAAAGACCAGTGAGGTTAAGTGATGAAATTGATTCTACACAGTTCTACTTCAAAGCTTCTTTATTAAACCGGAAATTTCTCCTTTTTTGTGGGAGCGACAGTTCAGCCAGCCCTGGGCCAGGGTTGGCATAGTAGGTGGCGCCACAGATGGAAACACAGTCTCCGCTCTTGCTAAGTTTCCCTAAGCAGGTGCTTTAGACCACTGAGCTATCTTGCCAGCCCCTAAACCAGAAACTTATAAAGAAGTCTCTAATCAAAGTTAAAATTTGAAAAAACATGGTGTAAAAATTATTCTCATAAATTTGGTAGCATAAACATATCTTGAAACCTTTCCTGTGCTGATAGATGAAAAAATGATCAGTAATCACCGAATCAACAATATCTAGCTAAATATTGTACATCAAAGGTTGGGAGAGGACTTGGCAATCTCAAAAAAGAAAGAAAGAAAGAAATATTCTGGGCACAGCTCACTTTGTCTTCTATGTACCCTACTCCCCATTACTAACAATCTACTTTATAGGAAGCAGGAGAAATATGAAACCTTCCACATTTTCATAATTATCCACAACTCAAAGATAAAGATAAAGCTGAAATGATGGTAAGAGAACACCAGGAAGGAGTTGGGAGATGGAGGAAGATAAGGAGCCAGAGGAAGCAGAAGAGATGACGAGATAGAAAAAGATGAATAAATGGAAGGGGAAAGAAGAAAGAGCACATGTGGAGCAGGATAAGGAGACAAAGGAGGAGAGGGCTTTCACATGCTGACACTCTTGCCTCCTGGATTTGGGCAGGGACAGGAGAAACTTGTTCTATCACATGCCCAGGTATGCAACTGTAAAGAGAAATGACCAATATTCTGTACTTGTGGCTTTATTTTTATTCTAAAGAAAATTTAAAAGGCAATAAAAGGGCTGGTCAAATAGCTCATGGGATTAAACTGCCTGCAGGCAGGTACAGGAGCACAGGGTTCAATCCCCAGGTCTACCACACTGGCCATTACCCCAGGACGCACTGAGATGACAACTGATACTGGGCGTGGCATTCACCTGTAACCCCAGCTTTTGGGAAGCTGTACACAGTCAAATCACCACAAGTCTGACCTAGTTGTAAGACCCTGAACATCCTGTAGACCTTTCCCTAAAACACAGGAAAAAAGCAATAAAAAATGATACAGAATTTCAAAACAAGATAATAGAAAATTAACAATGGTTGTTGCATTGCATATTGTTATCTTCAAAGTAGTTGCTGTGATAACCAGATATAGGCATTTAAAGTCGATCAAACTATACTGTAGACTTCTGCTGGTCTATGGAAAGGAGCAGATTATGCTTAATCTGTATTGTCTCCTCTTATGAATTGTTTGTCCTTTTTTCTTCTTAATTTCTTATGTGTTTCTTTCTTTTTTTCTTCTTCCAATTTTGCATGCATATACCTGTTACTACAAATAACTGGTTGGAAGAAAACAGTATGTATTACAATAAATACTGTGAAATTCATATTACTGTGTTAAATGACATTCTGTATCACTTATAATTTTTATGCTGTATTACTATTTTTTTGTTCCATAAAATAAAAAGATGAGTAAATGTAAAAAAGTAGGCATTAGTTTTTCTCTTCAATCAACCAATAGAAATTAGCAGCATAATTACCTTAGCTAATATACCCTTCCATTATTTCTTTTTTCCTTTCGCCCATCCCAGTTGTTCTTTCCTTTTGAACAGCTTCTTTCCTTTTCAGTGTCTGTTGTACTTTTTGGATTTTATTTACTCTTTCAGTTTCTTACACTAGGGAGACAATATGATACTTGCCCATGCAGGCCTGATTAATTTCACTCTAGTATGAAACCAACATTCTGAATGTATGCCCTTGTGGGCCTAGTCACAACCACAACTTTTTAAAAATTTATTTTTCTAAGTAGGTATTTGCAATATGCATCAACTACATTTATCATGGGAAGTTGCTGTGTGTATATAATGTATATTAATACTTTTTCCGTGTTCTCTAACCCTTCCCCTGTCTCCACCTCTTGTTCCATTTCTCAGTTGTAAAAGTTCTTCTTACTTCCTATTACCTGTAGTTCATTCTGCTCTTTATTTTTATTTTGCATTTCTCAGATAAGAGAAACCATGTGATATTTATGCCTGTTCAGATAAGAGAAACCATGTGATATTTACGTCTGATTTATTTTACTGGGCTGGGGAGATAGCTCAGAAGAATAAATGCTTTCCTGGCAAGCACAAAGTCCTGAGTTCAGTCCTGGTGATCTTCAGGTGCAGCCGTTCACCTAAAAATGACTCAAGTTTATCCTTCTCTATGACAGAAGAGTACTCAGTTGCTAACAAGGAAAGGATGTGGATCAATGAAAAAAAGGAGAGGAAGAAGAAACCACCCTGGTACATTTAACCGTTTGATCTTTGACAAAGGGGCCAAAGACATGCAGTAGAGGAAAAATAACCTCTTGCAGAAATGTGGCTGGGAAAACCAGATAGCCACACCTAGAAGACTGAGTCTTTCCCAGGGCTTAGCAGAAGAGGAGCAAGAGCAGAAACAGCATGGCCGCGGGCGGCGCAGATGCGGAAGTGCACCTGCAGCTAAGACTCCTGCTCCCAGAATATTTCAAAGATGCTTCAAAGAAGACGAAAGGTGGTCTAATGTTTATAAAATCGGCCACATGCTCAAGAGAAAGAGCCATTTACTTGTTCAGCACATGTTTAAAGCAGCTATTTGAAATCAAAGTCTTCAAGGAAAAACACCATTCCTGGTTTATAAATGAATCAGTTCAATCACGAGGTCTCGCTCACTTTGCCACATCCATGAACCCTCTGTTTCTGCTCCTCCACTGCCTTCTAAAAGCTGGCAAAGAGGGAAAGTTTCAACCTCTAAATCAAGTTGTGATGGATGGCGTGTTTCCAAATTGCATCTTGTTACTACAACTTCCAGAACCTGAGGAGTTACGTCATCATGTGACAACTGAAAAAGAAATAGAGAACAAGAAATATTACAAATACAGCAAAGAGAAGACATTAAAGTGTCTGGGAAAAAACATTAATCAGACAGTGGCAGCCTTAAAAGCCAAGCACGTCAACGCCGGTGCCTGGGTACAATCAGCCGCATTTTTCTCGGGTGACCAGGTTTCCAGTGATAAGGAAGAGGATTACATTAGTTATGCTCATGATTTAATATCTGGCTACATCCCTACAGAATTAAGAGATGACTTATCTGAGTACTTGAAGTTTTCGGAAACTTCAGCTCCATTGCCAAACCCTTCATCAAAGAGACTACAGATGCCAGATGAACTTGTAAAAGATTTGAAGACTGAAAAATATCAAAATGACTGCCGCTCGGAAGGCTTTGGCTAAAGTTGACAAGACTGGAATGAAAAGTATCAATGCGTTTTTTAGTGTAAAAACTAAAAACAAAAGTTGAAAAGATTTGAACCATTTGAAAATAAAATCTAATAAACAAATATTTTGATCCTAGACCCATATGTGACATCAGGTACTAAACTCAAACTTTATTGAAGATCTAAATTTTAAAACAGATATATAGAGTCTGATGGAAGATAAACTATGTGCAACTGTTAAAGACACAAGCATAGGTAAGGACTTTCTGAACAGGACAACAATTGCACAAGACATGGCCGAGCATGGACAAATGGGATTATGTCAAGCTGTTAAAAAAAAAAAATTCACACAATAAAGGAACCCACCAAGAGAGTGAAGTGACAACTTAAAGAATGGGAAAAAATATTTTGTCACAATGACAACTTTGGTTTGAGTTTCAATAAAAAGAGATTTAATAACATTTCCAAGGAAAAGTATGGGGCTGATAGGAAAGTGAGGCTTCTCAGACATGAGTCCCATATGAGTATGGCCTCTAGGTGCATCCATTTACCTAGAAAAACTTCAAGTTTATCTTTCGTTACACCTGAATAATACTCTATTGTATAAAAATACCATGATGTATTATCTTTTATTTTTCCATTCTCTTTAAAATTAAGAAAAGAACTTCAGTCCCTCATAGTCCCAAATATCTATTGAAGAAAAAGAAATGAAGGGAACACAAAAAACTGATGTGTAAGAGGGTAAAAATAACCTAATGGAGAAAGTCCTCTTAAATTACTGCGTTCATCAAATTCACTGAATGAGTTTAGGAAAGACAAGCTGTGAGACAAAGAAGAAAGGCAAAATTATAGAACACAAACAAACAAAAATAAATATTAACTAGCAAAGACAGCAAAAGATAGACCAAAGAAAAATCAGAAAAGAACTAATCAGTATTGTAGAAAGATGGAGCTGGTGGCGCACACATGTAGTCTGACCACTTGGGAGGCTGAGGCAGGCAGATCTCTCCAAGTAGAGAGAGAGAGAGAGAGAGAGAGAGAGAGAGAGAGAGAGAGAGAGAGAG
>PVKA01044411.1:0-16195 GCA_004027165.1 Ctenomys sociabilis | reverse complement strand
ATGTTAACAAATACAGGAAAAATGGAGATAAGTTAATAGGAAATGAGATTTAAATGTATATTAAAATGGAGAATAAAAGCAACTTGATAAATCAAGAAAATATAAAAAATGGATAAAGGATAAAAATTAATGTTAAATAAAAATAACACAATCAAGTGTAAAAGCATTTGGGAAAAAAGTTGGTACAGGTAGCAACTGCAAACTTCACATCATTCCAAAAGAATGCATAATTATAGACAATTAAAATTGCATAGCAAAATTTAAAATCCATACATAAGAAATAATAAAATATAACTAATTTTTTGTTCACATTTTTATTGAGAAACAAATAGCAATGAGACATTTTCAAATAAAATTAGTAGCACACTTACAATAATTAATACATTGCATATGGTTTTCATAGTGATTAATTGTTGTACAAGATGCAGACATGATGTTCTATTTATAAACACTATTAGAACAGATCCCTCTATTTAATGAATTAAGAGAATGTAGCTGAATAACTATCTTTACCATTTTGAATATACAGATACGAACTATACATCTGTATTCAGTTTTATCCTCTTTTTTTTAGTTTTGTCAATTAAGTAATATAAGTGTGTGAGTTCAGCAAAATATTCCCAAATAGTACAGTAGTCCATAATAGTATTGGGTTTTCCATATGTCTGGCAATGTCAGGAGTTGTTGACTTGAGTTCTTTATAGCTCTGCATAATAATATGGTTTGACTTCTTATACTTCAGTTTAATACTTTTCTGCTGGATGGTTAAGACCAAGATAAAGCAAGACCTATGTAACAAGAAATATAGCTTTTATATCTGATAAGGTCAGTCACATTCCCTCAGGATTTATCCTGAGACCTTGTACTGCTATTTGTAGAGCCTATGTCTGTGTCAGCCATGTGTATGAGTCACTGTCGTTGCTTGACCAATTTGCTCTCTGTGAAAGCCTGAGAGAATGTTTTCTCTCCATGTAACTCTCCTTACACTCTACATCCTCGATCACTTTCCTCTTTGGCCCCATAATCTCCTTGACCAGAAAATTTGGGACACAACCGAGTTGCATGATGTTACAGTACAGGTTCTCCTATGTCGTGGGTCTTAATTGACCTTGAAAGGCTAGGGCCAAAATATTGGCTGTCTTTGTGGCCCTCCTTTTTGTCTAATTTTTGTTCATCAAACTTAGGTTGTTAACACTCCAGAAGAGAGTGGTTGAAAAACATGTGTTATTTCTATATCCTGGTATATTACTCAGCTATTAAGAATGATACATTTGAAGCATTTATACTGAAGTGGATGCCACTTGAAAATATACTCATAAGTGAAATAAACCAGACACACATGTGTAAATATCATATAGTCTCCCTAGTGTAAGAAGCAAAAAGAAGAAATACAAATGGAAATGTACAACGACAACTAAAAACAATTGAGTCAGATAAGGCAAAGTGAATGACATATGCTGCAGGATACTAATCAGTTTTTCTTCTGGATGGTTAACAACCTAAGTTCACAGATCAAAATTGGAGAAATAGAAGAGCCACAAGGCCAGTCAACATTTTGGCCCTAGCCTTTCAAGAATCAGGACATAGGTGAACCTGTACTGCAACATCATGAAACTCATTTGAGCTCCAAATTTTCTGAACAAGGAGATTATGGAGCCACAGAGGAAAGAGATTGAAGTTCTATAGTGTACCTGGGGAGAATCATATGGAGAGAAAACTTTCTCTCAGGCTCTCACAGAGAGCAAACTGGTCAAGCACTGGCCGTGACTCATCCACATGGATGACACAGACAAAGGATCTACAGAATAAGGTACAGGACTACAAGATAAACCTGGAGGGGACTTCACTGGCCACATAAGAAACAAAAAGTACATATATTGGTATATAGGTCTTGCTCTACAGGACTACAAGATAAACCTGGAGAGGACTTCACTGACCTCATAAGAAACAAAAAGTACACGTGTTGGTATATAGGTCTTGCTCTATCTAGGTCTTAACCATCCAGCAGAAAAGTATAAAAATGAGGTATACAACATGGGGCCATAATAATACGTTGAGCTGTATATGGCTATGGTTGACAATTTCTTCACATAACTCACTACTGTTGTGGAATGCTGGACTGTGTTGGATTGTGTCGTCGAGTTCAGGCACCTAAATTAGCAGAAGAGAAACTTATTGTTATTAATGTATATCCTAGGCTGTTGAGCTTAACCACACTATCTGTCAGAATAGCAAGCATCTTAGGCATAACATGGAACAGATATTTTTCATCATGTATTGATATGTTAACCTTTAAGGCCCTGCAAAATATAACGTAAAAAAAATTAAAATATATTTAAAAAATAAGAATAAACAATTATATATGTTTATATATAAGTTTAGAAATCTAACCATATACAGCATTGTAGGACAGTCCTATATTACTCCTTTTCTGCCTTCATTCACCACCTCCCTCCTTTTTAAACAAACATTCTACCTGAGAGACAGCTCTGCAGAAACTGGCATGTCATGGCAAGCAGCACCTATTTAGAAGACCAGAATGACAGGCACTCCAAGCATGAACCTACTAATACAAATTATCAGTGCAGTTGCTTAGTTCACAGGTATCTGCATATAGTTTGTCAGGGTGAGAATCCTTCTAATTAACTGCTAAATTAGAAAATCTTCTGCAGATTTTTAGGATCATTGCCTTGCCCATCTTGTACATATAACTGTATAGCTTTGCCTCTGTTGTGTATCCTAGCCCTTCATCTTGCTCTCTCTTCATTGTCTAGTCTTCAAGTTCTTGCTTTCCCTTTAAGTTCATTATACCTTCCTATTTGTAATTCTTCTTTTCAGTTATTATAGTAGGAAGACTATCCAATATTTACACATGTGTGTCCAGCTCATTTCACTTATGAGTATATGTTCAAGTGACATCCATTTAAATATGAAGGCTTCGACTTTATCATTGTTTGTAGCTGAGTAATACTCCATTGTATAAAAATATCACAAGTTTTCATCCATTCTTCAGGTGAAGGCATCTTGGTTCTTTCCAACATTTGATTATCACAAATTGTGCTGCTATAAACATAGGTACACATATATCACTATGATATGATGTTTTTAGTTTCTCTGGGAAAATTACCGGTAGGGGCACAGCTGGTTTGAATGGGATTTACAGTCCTACTTTCTTAGACAATCTCCACACTGATTTCCATAATGGTTGCACCAGTCTACATTCCTACCAGCAGTGGAGAAGTGTTTCCTTTTCCCCACAGCCCCTCCAACATTTATTGTTGGTTGATTTGTTTATGATAGCCATTCTTTCCCAAGTGGGATGGTATCTCAGTGTAGTTTTAATTTGCATTTCATGAATGGCTAGAGATGCGGAGCATTTTTTCATATATTTATTTGCTTCTTTAATATCATCCTCTGAGAACTGTATATTCATTTTAGATGCCCATTTCTGGACTGAGTCTTTATAAGGGGTTTGATCTATTTTAGTTCTTTATAAATTCTAGAGATCAGACCTTTGTCTGAGTGATTATTAATTAAGATATTTTTGAAAATTGCAGGTTGTCTTTTCAATTTGTTGATAATTTCTTTTGACATGCAAAAACTTCTCAATAAGAGTTGGTCCCAGTTGTTAATTCTTTCAAGTGATTCCTATGTGAATACATGTTTGTTCATGAACTTTTTGCCTACCCCTATGTCTTCAAGAGTTCCTCCTACTTTCTCTTCTAGGAGATTGAGTGTTTTAATGTTTAGATAGATAGATCTTTAATCCATTTTGACTTTAGTTTAGTGCATGGTGATAGATCTCGGTCAAGTTTTAGTTTTGGGTATGTAGAGAGCCAATTTTTCCAGCACTAGTTGTTAAAGAGGCCATCTTACTTGCAGAGACTATGTTTGGCCCCTTTGTCAAAGATAATGTGGGTGAGTGTGTTCTCAGAGGCATCAGCGTCTTCTAATCTATTCCACTGATACTTAGATCTATTTCATTGCCAGTACCATGTTGATTTTATCACAGTGGCTTTATAGTATAATTTCAAGTCAGGGATTATAATGCCTCCTTCCTTATCTTTGTTGCCCAAGATTGACTTTGTTACTCTAGGTCTTTTCTGGTTCCAAATAAATTTTAGGAATGATTTCTCTAGGTCTGTGATGTATATTTGTGGTAGCTTGATAGGGATTGAATTAAATCTATCTATCCTAATTGTACTGTTTATAGAAACACAGAATAGTTCTTCCCACACAACACCCCATTTGTTTAGTCTTGTCAAAGATGGGTGCACCATTGTCATTCAGTTATTATAGGTGATTGAATTCAGAGAAACATTAAAACACAGTCCAGGAGTTCACAATAATAGTGTGTTATCCAAAGAAGTTGTTGACTAGAGCCATCCGAAGCTCAGCCCACTATTATGCCTTATTGCACATGCCTCCATTCTATACTTATCTGCTGGATAGTTAAGATCGGGCTAAAGCAAGACATACATAAGAAAAAATGTAGCTTTTTTTATGTGATGAGGTCAGTCAAGTCCCCTCAGGTTTTATCCTGAAACCCTGTATCTCACTTTGTAGATCCTTTGTCAATGTCAAAGGATGACTCACAGTCATTGCTTGACCAGTTTTCTGTCAGTGAAAGCCTGACAGAAAGTTTTCTCTCCATTTGACTTCCATAAGGCACACTATGGATCACCAATCACTTTCCTCTGTGGCTCCATAATCTCCTTGATCAGAAAATTTGGGACACAACTGAGTTACATGCCATAATAGTATAGGTTCTTATATGCCCTGAATCCTTACTGACCATGAAACGCTAGGGCCAAAATGTTGGTTGTCCTTATAGCTCCTCTCTTTCTCCAATTCTTGATCTGCAAACTTAGGTTGTTAACTATCCAGAAGAGAAACTGATTATTACCCTTCAACATATGAAGTTCAGGTTACCCTAAGTATCTTTTCAGTTGTAGTTTTACCTTTCTATTTGTATTTCTTCTTTTGATTTTTTTTATACTACAGAGACTATACGATATTTGTATATGCGTGTCTGATGTATTTCTCTTATGAGTATATGATCAAGTGGCATAAACTTAAATATAAATGCTTCAAGTTTATCATTTTTCATAGCTGAGTAATACTCCATTGTGTAGAAATGCCACATAATTTTCAACCATTCAAGTGATAGGCATCTTGATTGTTTCCAAGATTTGGCATCACAAATTCTGCTGCCATAAACATAGGTGCACATATATCACTATGATATGATGTTTTCAGCTTCTCCGGGAAAATTCCCAGTAGGGTGATAGCTAGCTTGAATGGGATTTCCAGCCTTAGTTTTGTGAGGAGTCTCCACACACATCTCCACAATGGTTGCACCAGTCTACTTCCCCACCAACAGTGAAGAAGTGTTTCCTTTAACCCTCATCATCTCAAACATTTGTTGTTGGTTGATTTCCTTATGATAGCCATTCTTTCTGGAGTGACATGGTATTTCAGTGTTGTTTTTATTTGCATTTCATGGATGGCCAAAGATGTGAGCATTTTTTTCATATATTTATTCACTTCTTTAATTTCGTCCTGTGAGAAGTATGTATTCATCTCAGCTACCCATTTCTGTATTGGGTCTTTAAATTTGAAGGCCTTAATGTACCTTAGTTCTTTATAAATTCTAGGGAGCAGACCTTTGTCTGAGTGCTTATTAGTTAAGATTTTTTGAAATTCATGGGTTGTTTTTTCACTTTGTTGACAATTTCTTTTGACACGCAAATACTTCTCAATAAGTATTGATCCCAGTTATTAATTCTTTCTAGTGTTTCCCGTGTGAATATATGTTTGTTCATGAACTGTTTGTCTATGCCTTCAAGAGTTCCTCTTATTTTCTCTTCCAGAGATTTAATGTTTCTGTTTTAATATTTAGATCTTTAATCCATTTTGACTTATTTTAGTGCATGGTGATAGACCTGGTCAAGTTTTAGTTTTCGGCATGTAGAAAGCCAGGTTTTCCAGCACCATTTGTTAATGAGGCTATCTTTCTTCCAGTAAGCATCTTTGGCCCCTTTGTCGTAGATCAGGTGACTGAGTGTATTCATAGAGGCCTCTGCATCTTCTAATCTATTCCATTGATCCTCAGGTCTATTTCATTGCCAATACCATTTTTATTTTATCACAGTGGCTTTGTAGTATAATTTCAAGTCAGGAATTGTGGTGCCTCCTCCTTTATCTTTGTTGGCCAGGATTGCCTTTGCTATTCTAGGTATTTTCTGGTTTCGAATAAATTTTAGGAATGATTTCTCTAGGTCTATGAGATATGTTTGTGGCAGTTTTCTCATGGTGTGTGATCTTCTTCCTGATTTGCTGTATTCTGTTTGCTAGGATTTTATTGAGGATTTTTGTATCTATGTTCATGAGGGAGCTTGACCTGTAGTTCTCTTTTTTATTTGTGTCTTTCCCTGGTTTTGGAATTAGTATAATACTTGTCTCCAATATGATTTTGAGAGGACCGTTTCTTTTTCAATTTCATTGAAGAGCTTGATAAGAGTAGGGATTATGCCTTCTATAAATTTCAGAACTTAGCTCTGAATCCATCAGGACCTAGACTTTTCTTTTTCAGCAGGCTTTTTATTACATTTCATATTTTATTGGTTGTTATTGGCTTATTGAAAGTTGTTCTATCTTCTTGATTCAGTTTTGGTAATTTATACTTTTTGAAGAATCTGTCCATTTCTTCTGTGTCTTTTATTCTGTGAGGGTAAAGATTCTCAAAGTAGCTATTGATAATCGTCTGAATTACACTGGGTCTGTGGTGATTTCACTTTTTTGCATTCCTTATTGCTTGTATTTGAATTTGTTCTTTCCTCTTCTTGATGAGGTTAGCAAGGGGCTTATTGGTTTTGTTTAGTCTTTCAAAGAATCAGCTTTTTGATTCTTTGAACTGTCTTCATCTCAATTGAATTAACTTCTGCTCTAATCTTTATGATTTCTTCCTGTATTTGAACTCTGGGTTTGGTTTGGTCTTCCTTTTCTACATGTCGGAGGTGCAACATTAGGGTGTTTATTTGTTCCCATTCTCTTTTCCTACTGTGTAAGTTCATAGCTATGATTTCTCCCTCTAAGAACTGCTTTCATGGCATTCCATAAATTCTGATAAGTTGTGGTTGAATTTTCATTGAATTGTAGAAATTGTTGAATTTCTTGTTTAATTTCATCAGTGACCCACTGATTGCTGAGTGTTGTTTAATTTCCATGTATTTATCTGGTTTTTCTGGTTTCTTTTGCTGTTTATTTCCAGTTTCATTGCACTGTGGTCAGATAGTATGAATGTAATAATTTCTGCTTTCTTGCATGACCTATGGACTAGTAAGTGTTTTATTTTAGAAAATGACTTGTGTGCAGCTGAAAAAAAATGTGTATTCAGCTGTGGTTGTGTGGAACACTCTGTATATGTCCACCAGGTCCATTTGTTACAAGCTCTGGTTCAGTTCTGCTACTTCCTTGCTAATTTTTTGTCTGGTTCCCCTCTCTTTTTGAGATAAGGGGTTGTTAAGATCTCCTGTTAAGATTGTGGTATTGCATACTAGATTTTCATGTCCATTAAGATTTGTCTTAAATAGTTGGGTGCTCCTGTGTTTGGTTTGCAGATATTTATGAGTGTTACCACTTCCTCTTGAATTTTTCTCCTAACTAAAATATAGTGGTCTTCTTTATTTCATTTGATCCTTCTTGGTTTGAAGTTGAGACTGTCTGAGAACAGAACTGCTACTCCTGCTTTTTTCTGAGGTGCTGGAGCATGTAGTATTGTTTTCCATCCTTTGACTTTGAGCCTATGAATGTATTTTTGAGTTAAGTGTGTTTCTTTTATACAGTATATTGTTGGGTTTTGTTTCCTAATCCACTGTGCCAGTCTCTTTTTCTTAATTGGTGAACTGAGTCCATTTCCATTGATAGTTATAATTGAAATGTGCTGACTTATGACTGTCATGATATTTACCTGGTGTTGTTTACTCCTTTTTGTCCTTGGTCTGAGATTATGAACAGAGCACAAAAAATAAAAATAAGGAAGGAAGGAATGTACTAAAAAATGAAATAAAAATCATTTGAATGAAGATTGTTTGGACATGAAAATAATTTCAGTAATGATAATGATGTAATATTGGCCTTTTTATCCCAAGACATTCATGTGTAGAATGTTCCAGTTTGTCCCTGACAAATAAGATTCCTTTTGTCAAAGAAAGGAGAGACACTAACATCACACAGAAGATAAAAATCAGAAATTGTATAGCTCTGTCAATTAGATATAGAAGCATTAGATGATAAGAGGCTGATATGTGTGTGAAAATATATATATGTGTATGTACATGTAATAGATTGAATTGTCTGCTGGGAGGATTTAGGATCCCTGAGAGTTATCCCCATTCCTGGAGTTCATACCTCCCAGAATCTACTTTTTCACTGTGGGTTACATCTGTGCTACACTTTGGCCAATGGAATGTGACGAATGAGCATCGACAACAAATTTGCTCCTCAAATTGCCTTGCATAAGACTCCATCTGGCTAATAGGTTTGCTCTGAAATTTTCTTTGATGTTTTGAAGTAAGCAGCCAAATTGAGGAATTTACATGGTGGGAGACTTGGGCATTCTAATAGCCAACAATGGTCCTCAGCCAAAAGCTGGTAAGAATAAGGGTCTTTTCCCTACAACTGTAAAGCGCTAAGTTCTGCCAACAACCTGATGATCCAGGATGCAGGGGCCATGCTAGCCAAGCCTGCAAAGTAGAACACAGCACAATTATTAGGCCTGGCTGAGTTTGCCTCACACAAGTAGATTTTGTTTTGTTTTGTCACATCACAATAAAATGTATCTCTGTGTACCTCTTCATATCTATAACAAAACTCCAAGCTTAATTCCAGTGAAGAGGCCCAGAACCGTGAAAATGTAGCAACTATGGGCATGGCTCATGCCCAGCTTTCAGACTTTTGCCTTAAAATATCATTTTTAATTGAAACAGACATTTTTATGAAAGAGCCTAATTGGGTCTTTAAAAAGAAAGGGCCTGAAAAGCATGGAAGGAGGAAGTTATTGAGGATTACCAGGTTGCTCCCTGAAGGACCCAAATGCTCATTGTCCCAAACGAGAAAATACAAATATAATAATACCATGTGAGGTTGATTTTATTTTCAAATGAATTTGTCTATAAGTACATAAAATGATCACTTTCTAAAAATGTTAATGACAGTGCATAAGTCTGTGCATAAGACTCTTCTCTGAGAGTCTGTACTCTGTCCATTATAATTTTTAAGGCTGTGAGAGTAAAGATAAAACTACAGTGGCTTTCCCACTTTGTTGAAGATGACAGCAGTATGAAATTTTGTTGGAAAGAGGTCCAAGCAAGGACTACATCCAGCCCAAGAAAGAAGACCCATGCATTTCAAATAGCAAGTGCTGGGGGTGGAGCTGCCCAAGTCCTTTGGTGCTCATATCGAATGACCCTGCACTCTAGGTACTAAACATGGAACCACAGGATTTTGTGTTTATCCTACTGGGCTTTGGCTTTGTATTGGTCTGACTCACTTATATGCCTCTCTTGCTCCATTTTGGATGAGGAATATGTATTAGTTTGCCATTGTCCCTGACTCCTACAGCTTAAAGAAGAGTTTTAATTTAGCTCATGGATTAAAGGAATTCATTCCATACTCAGCTGGCTCCAAGGAAGCATCATGGAAGATTCAGATAAACATAAAAATTATGAGTCTGCTTCTATAGCATAAAGGCAACTGTGTCCAGTAAAACATTTCTGTAAATAACAATGCACAGTTAACAGTTACAGAATAGCTGAGGAGATAGCTTAGTGGCATAGACACCTATCTGATAGCACAAGGTCCTGAGCTCAGTCCTTGGTATAAAGAAAAAAAAGTACACTTTAGTAAATATATGAACATGTCGCTTAGGTGCTTGTTATCTTTATCAACAATGATGTTCCCTACAACTGTATCTAGTACAATTTTACTGTCAGCGCTGTATATTCGTTGTTTATACTAACACCATTAAAAACATAAGTGAGATTGTGATACGAGCTCATGATGTTTAGAAGGTCAGTAGGAGACATAAAACTTGTAGGTCCACTCAAATCTCATGGAACCACTGTCATTTATGTGATCTATTGTTGAACAAAACATTGTTATTTATAATAGCCATAGCATTTTGCTTAAATGAGATATTTATCATTATAAAAAGGCCTCTTTCCACACAATCTTTTAATTTTTTAATGTCTTTTTAATAGAGGGTGTACAGGGTCTCACTACACAGACTAGATTTGTAGCGATCCTCCTGTTTTCTCAGCCTCCCCAGTGCTGGGATTACATGCATGAGCCACCATTCTCAGTCTTGCCCTGCAGGTGGGGCCGGCATGTAGGGGTTCAAAGCCCGCTTTCTGCTATATGCTGAGCTATTTGGCTGGCAACAAACTTTCAAATGTTAAATTTAATTCAAAATACTATCTGATTATAGCCCATTTTGCTTTCCTTTGATAACCACTAAGACAGAATATCTTTTGCTCTCTCTATTTCAGGTATGTGTCCTTAAATATGTCTGTTTTAGATAGTATGTTACTATATTGTGTGGATTTTTTCCATTAAGCTACTGTATGCTTTTTTTTTATCAGGATAGTTAATCTATTCATATTTGAAGTAATTACTGAAAAATGAGGACTTACTAATTCCCACTCATTCTGTCTGTTTTACCTTTTTATATTTTTTCTTGCTCACTTTATTCTTTATTTTAATATCCAATGTAATGATCTGCTCTAATTCTTTTTCTTTATCCCATTAATATTTCTTGTAGTTTTCTTTTTGCAAATAAAACACTTGTATAAAACATTGTCTAGTCAAAATCATCTCTTTCAAGTTGATAGCAATTTCAGTTAAATAAAAATCCCACATTTTTACCACCACACTAACAAATAAAATTATATCTAGGTACATGTGTTCTAATAAGAACTTATTTTATTTTCCTTATTCTTTTTCTTTTTTTTTTCCATCTCAGCCAGCCCTGATGGTCGTGCTAGCATGTCATGTGGGTCGAAATGCAGTCCTTTTCTGTGCCTGCCTAAGCTTGCCTAAGCAGGTGCTTTAGACCACTGAGCTCCCACTCTGTTAAATTCATCCTTTAGCTTTTATTTTATTGTTAAAATTAGTTTTCATACCACCATTAACATTTTTCTGTATATTTCTACCTGTTTTATTTACCTTTACAAATTAGTTTATGTTCTCCTATGCTTTCACATGGTTGTTTGGCACGTTTTCATTTTAATTCAAAGAAAACCCATAGTATTTCTTGTACCATCTGTATACAAGTTATGAATGTCTTCAGTTTTATTTTTCTGGGAAAGAATTTTTATTTCTCCATTACTAATGGAAGTTTCTCCCAGATAAATTCATCTTTAACAGCTATTTTTCTTTCAGTATTTTCCTTTTTTTTTTTTTTTTTTTTTTTTGCTTTCAATGCTCTCTTAGCCCATCATGAGCCAATGACTGTATTATACAAGTTTCTTATGCACCCATCCTAATTGAAGTCTTTTGAGTTTAAATTTGTAACCCACTTACCTCAGATCCCCAGAATTCTGGAATTCCAGATTTATATAATAGACTTTTTGTAATTACATATCTGTAATTAAAGATATGTCACCACATCCAGGTTCTTTGTTTTTTCTTTTTTTAATTGAAGTACAAATAACAATGAGACAGTTTCAAGATGCATTAACAGGACAGATTCGATAATACATTGCAAACTGTTTTCACAATGTTTTGGTATCGTACAAGGTGCATATGTGATATTATACTTACAGACATTATTATAGCAGATGTCTCTTATCAGTAAATTGAGTGTAGCTGTTTACTTATCTTATTTTTTATACCCGAATTATATCACAGATTCAATAATTAATACTTTCTACCTTGTTATTTTCCTACTGGTTGTCCATAATACTAGAAGCTGACATTATGTCTTGTCCAACCACTATTAGTGCAAATCTTGCTTCTCATAGAATTAAGCAGAAGCACAGCATATTTATCCTAACTGTACTGTTTATACACACACATCATAATTCTTCCTTTCTATACCCATTTTTTTTTGTCTAGACCTGTCAGCGATGGGCATTCCATTGTCATTAAACCAATTTAGGTGCCTGAACTTGGTGACACAATCCAACACAGTCGAGCATTCCACAACAACAGTGAGTTATCTGAAGAAGTTGTTTACTGTAACCATTTGTAGCTCAACTTATTATTATGGCCCCTCATTGTATACCTCATTTTTATACTTTTCTGCTTAATGGTTAAGACCGAGATAGAGCAAGAGCTATATACCAAAACATGTAGTGTTTGTTTCTGATAAGGTCAGTGAAGTCCCCTCAGGGTTTATCTTATAATCCTGTACCTTACTTTGTAGATCCTTTTCTGTGTCATCCATGTGGATGAGTCACAGCCAATGACATCCAGGTTCTTTGATGGATTTTTCAGTTTCATGGATCTATATGTCAAGTTCTCTTTCATGATTTGCATACTTTCCTGCTATTAATTTTTTTTTTTTTTTTGGTACTGGAGATTGAACTTCTGGCCCTTGTGCTTGCCAGGCAAGCACTTATTCTACTGAGCTATCTCCCCAGCCCCTTCTGCTATTAATTTTTTAAATAAGTTTTTGTCCCTTCTTTGTATCTTCAGGAATTCCCATATTTGTTTATTGGATATCTAATAAAACTTTGAGACTGTTTCTTGCTTTCTTTCCTTCCCTGACTGGATAATTTTAATTCACTTGTTCTCGAGTTCATTAATTTTTTCTTCTGTTTGATCTACTAACTATACAAGCTATCAATTAATTTACACTTTTTGTTTCATTCATATGTGTTTTCAGGTCTAGAGTATGTTTCGCTGTCTGTCTGTCTATCTGTTTATCCATAACTATCTGTGTGTCATCTATCTATCTGACTACCTATTCTCTATATTTCCTTCTTCCTTCTCTCTCTCCCTCTGTCTGTCCCTCTCTCCCTCTCCTTCTGTGTGGTGTCTATCTTCCTGAACACGTTTACTTCAGAATTTTTCCTAGTCTCCTTATTGCATTTCTCTTCTCCTTTAGATCATTAATATTTTCTGAAATGTTTTGTATTCTTTGTTAGATACTTTGTATGTAACCATTTCTTTGGCATCAGATCCTTGGAATTGATTATATTCCTTTGGTGGTACTATACTTCCCTGATATTTCATGTTTCATCTTATATTATGGTCTTTATGGAAGGCTTGAAGCACCTGACCCTTCTTCAAACTTTTAGAAAAGGATAAATGAAAAATATTTTCATTTCCAGATTGATATAAGATCACCAGCTGAGTGAAGTGAGTGGAGGCACCGGGTACAGAACCACATCTAAGCACCCACAACAATACCACTTCCAGGTATTCCACTTTACAATCCATAAATATGTGCGACATTGTTTATTTCATGGGATTCATAACAGTAACACCCCAAATACAGGTGGATGGTGAACATCTCCACCTGCTGTGAGAGAGTACCAGTACATCCAGCTCTCAGGAAGGCACAGCTGCAGATCCATTAAAAGATTATAGTACATGAACTGTGTTAGAAATGGTACCACAGAGGCTCCGGATCTTGGAATGGAAGGAAAAGTCTCCTTTAAGTGAATGGGGAAAGACCTAGCACCACTTATTCTGGGTAACTCTTGTCAGCCTGCTCAACTACAGCAAAGTCTGTAGACATCCTTCATTCCAAAGGCTGTGATTGCTCATAGTGGCAACCATGGATGATGGATAGTTCAGGGATGAATGGGTCTTCTTGCTACTTGTTTTTACATAGCAAGTCATCCTGGATGAAAAAAAAAATGTGGAAAATGTAAACTTAAAATTTACTTTGTGATTCAGTGACCACAAATCCATAGTTCTCTTGAAATCCATATCTTTGATCAAGATATTGTCACTTGTAGTCTTCTGAGGTAGGAGTATGTATAAATATACTATTTCTGAAAATACTAGCTTCTATATATGCTCTTCGTCAGAGAATACCTGTCTAGATGTCTACTTGCTTTCTGCTTTCACATTTATTATGTAATGTTTTATGATGAAAATTATATATCTTATAATATATCCAGTTGTTGAGAGAAACAATAAAATGCTAATATTTATATTATAACTAACAGTAATAATAGTATCTGATAGACTGATTAGTAAAGGGAGAAACTGAAATCTATACGTAGTGCCTACTCTTTATTGTGTCATGCTTACTGGCTTGTGAGCCCCTCAGGACACTACTGAAGTATACTTCTGGGTGATTCTGAGTGAGTCATTAAGGTGTGTCCTTGGTATTATATCTGGTTCCTCTCCTTTTTCCTTTCTTTCTTTTTTTTTTTTTTCTGCTCTGTTTCCAAGCTTACACAAACTAAGTGTATTTGCTCCACTGTGTCCCTCCATAATGATGTTTCTGTCTTGGAACCAGCTGGAGATGGATTAAATCCCCTGAAGCCATGAGACACCTTGAATCTCTCTTCCTTCAGGTTGTGGGTCATCTTTTGTTTACATGAAATACTGTTGAAACTTCAGAGGCTGTACCATCTGGGTTGGAAGCTCAGAGCCACATCCCTCATGGCCTATTCCTACTTAGAGACAGAACCATATTAGTGGAAGCTTCCTAGATCAATGACACTACTTTTCTTAATGCAATTACATTTCACCCTTCTGTAGTGCAGGAAGCAAACTTCAAAAAACCTAGAAGAGAAACTTTGAGGAGGAAAAAATTAAGGTGTACAAAGCTATATATCAAGAAATAGGGAGCTATTAAGAAAAGGAAGATCTGGAAAGGCTTTGATCAATCTTCATCTTCATAGTTGATGGTGCTTGCAAATCCCTCCTCCAAAGGGCAGTGTTCCACAAACCGATACAGTTCTTGCCTATAGCTCATTTGAAAATATCAACCACAAAAGACTGATTTTCTTTTACAATCATGATCTAAAATGAAAGAACAGGGTAGAGGAGATAGCTCACAGTCTAAGCACCTGCCTGGCAAACACAAGTCCCAGGTTCAAACCCAGTGCTGGCCCCAGAAGCCCAGATGCATGATAATGGCCACTGACACCAGGCATGATGGTACATACTTGTAATCCTAATGCTGGAGAGACAGAGACAGGAGGATCATTATGAGTCCAAGTTGCAGAGTAAGACCCTGTACCACATAAATAAATAGCAGATTTAAAAAAAAAAAAAATCAAAGAAGATAAGAATAGCTTCTTCAAGTAGAAGTTTTTATTTTTCAATTTTATTTATTTATTTATTTATTTATTTTATTTTATTTTATTTTATTTTATTTTATTTTATTTTGGCAGAACCAGGGATTGAACTCAGGACCCTGAGCTTGCCAGTCAAGTGCTTATTCCACTGAGCCATCTCTCCAGCCCCTAAGTAGAGGTTTTTTAAAACTGGATAGTCAAATAAAATATTTCTAAAGAATCTTGTTTTTTCTGTATACTATACAATAAAATCAATCAAAAATTGGTTATAGCTTTATAACACTATAAAATAATCAAAACAATAACTTACACTGTTAAAATACAAATAAGATTGTATTCAAAACAAAGAGATATGATGGAATAAAAAATAGTAGAAGTAAAAGCAAAATAAAATTGAAAAAAACAGATAAATGAAATACACACATTTCTCTATAGGTTCATCAGGAAAATAAGAGCATGGATAAAATTGATCAATATTAGAATTAAAGAGAAAAACATGAGTATAGGTATAATAAATAACAAAAGGAATACAAAAATTATTAACACAATATGTTCAAAAGCTTTAGCAAACTGGTCAAGATTTTTCACAGAGTTATGTTTTCAAATTAATAAACAGACATGTATGCCCACTTAAATGGTATCAGTAGTTGAAATTATTCGACCAAATAAAATTCAAGCTGAGATGTTGCCACTAATGAATTATATCATTTAAAGAAGTAAACTTGAGCTCCTGAGACCGGCCAGAGACAGCGCGGCCGACTCCGCCGTCCTGCTCCATCCCGCCCGCCCCCGCCCAGCTCCTGAGACCGGCCAGAGACAGCGCGGCCGACTCCGCCGTCCTGCTCCATCACGCCCGCCCCCGCCCAGCTCCTGAGACCGGCCAGAGACAGCGCGGCCGACTCCGCCGTCTTGCTCCATCCCGCCCGCCC
>PVKA01044410.1:0-16195 GCA_004027165.1 Ctenomys sociabilis | reverse complement strand
CTGGGGATTGAACTCAGGCCCTTACGCTTTCCAGGGAAGTGCTTTTTCCACTGAGCCATCTCCCCAGCCCAATTTTTTTTTTAATTAGCTAAGAAAGTGAAGCTATTCACATGGGTATCTACTTTGTAAGGAAATGACAAAATTTTGACTGGAGTTTGGGTCACCACATATTGGTATTGTCAGAGCATCACCAACAGGTGGCAGCAGTTCTCAGAAATAGAGTATCCCCAGCTGGTCCTGGTGGAGCCAGCATTCTAGGAGCCCAGGTACTGGAGACTCAGAGGTTGCTTGAGCCCAGGAATCTGAGACCAACCTGGGTTACAGAGCAAGACCCTCCTGACTCAAGAAACTGACGTAACTTGTTAAGCCGGTAGTTGCTTCTGCATTTTGTTAAAATTTTAATTTCTAGGATTTTAATTTTCCTCAATGCAGTTCAATATGGTGACTTTGGTACTTTGGGCTTTAGTAGGCATAAAGAGATGATACTAGCAAGGCAAAATCAGCTTTGTGCAAAAAAACTTCGAGCTAATTTAAAACTGCTTGATCTATTGTTGCTGTCATAATTTTTATATAGCAGAGTGTCATGCCAAATGGTTCTGCTTCTACTGACATAAAACATAGTATATATGAAAGTCCTAAGTAGGACCAAAGACTTACTATGTTAGGATGCCTGCTGATACTATGATAGTAGAAAGAGTAGCCTCTCTATTCCCTTTGGTTTTATTATTATTTTTAATGTATTTGGTTGTTGCAGGGTCTCACTACACAGCTAGGACTCGTGATCCTCCTTTCATCTCCCCAGCGCTGGTATTAACAGGTGTGCACCACCGTGCCAAGACTGGCCAGCTCAGCACACCCTAGGGGTAGGGCTGCGCTGCACATGGTGCCAGTGACTGAACCCTGGTCCCTGTGCTTGCCTAAGCAGGTGTGTTAGTCTGCTGAGCTACCTTGCTGGTTCCCTTTGGCTTAAAAAAATAATAATAATCAGCAGACCAGGCTGAGGGCTTGTGGTCAAGACAGCTGGCTGTGGGAACTTGGGGTATGTTCATCACAAATTTTTTTTTCTTTTTTGCATTTTAGGGAAGGGTATACAGGGTGTTCAGGGTCTCACTACTAGATCAGATTTGTGGTGATCTGCTTGTTTACAGCTTCCCAAGAGCTCAGATTACAGGCACGCACCACCATGCCCAGTCTCAGCGCCCCGGGGGTGGGGCTGCATGGCAGCCCGGGGGGATGGAACCGCTGTGTCTGCTTGCAGGTGCTTTAATCTGCTGAGCTGTTTGGCTGGCCCTTCTCACAAATATTTATGATAACTACCAACTTTTTGCACCCATAGGCTAGACTTTGTACAGTTATTCAGGTGGCCTGAAAATTTACCACTCCGAGTATTCCCAAGTTTCTCAGAGCCAAAGGAAGCTTTGAAGGAGATTGCTCATGCCAAAGTTGCTAAGTAAAAAGTCAGGGGCTGGGGAGATGGCTCAGCAGAATAAGCACTTGCCTGGCAAGCATAGAGCCTGAGTTCAATCCCCCGTTCTGAAAAAAAAAAAAAAAAGCATAGTTTCCTTTTCTTCCTTGGATCTTTTCCCCCCCTTCCATATAAAAATAAAACAAGTATACAACATAAAGCCACTTACATTTTTAAAGTAATTATGTGTGTGTCCCCAACCCCGTTCCACTTTTTGCAGCCTGTTCACTTGCTTAAAGAATTTACACAAGCCAGGTGCAGTGGCACACACCTGTAATCTCAGCACTTGAAAGGCTGAGGCAGAAAGATCACTGTAAATTAAAGGCAACCTGAACTCATAGTGAGACCCTGTTTCAGAAAAACAACCAAATGAAATTCATTTATCCATTTATTTTTATGGTACTAGGAACTGAACCCAGGGACACTCAAACTGAGATACATGCCAGCCCCTTTTATCTACTATTTTGAGGTACAGTCTTGCTGGGTTACTCATGTTGGGATCAATCTTGTAGTCTTTAGCTTCACAGAATGTTAGGATTATAGGACTGTACCAGCAGGCTCATTGAGAAAGCTTTAAGACAGCACCTGGACAAAGGCTTGGCAGTGTGGAAGTGATCCTTGCAGTTGCCTTGGGAGGAAATATTCCAGGCAAGAGGGACAGCCGGGGTGTAGGCCCATGAGGCGGGGCATGTCAGAGCACTCTAGGTAGAGCACGCCGACAAGTGAGGGCTGCAGTAGACCGAGGTGAGAAAACAGATGGGGTGGGAGTGGGGAGCAAGGCACACTGCAGGGCCTGCGAGAGCTTCGGTTCCACTCTGAGCTCAAGAGCCTGAAGGGGCCTTGCCAGAGAAGGGATAGGGTCTGACTTCATGTGAGGGCTGAGCAAAGGCAGAAACAAACCACTAAGGCCTTTTGTAGCAACCAAGGTGAGAAATCAGGTGGCTCGTGCAGTTGGTACCTTAGGAATTGGTTAGATCCTGTGCTTATCCTGAAGATAAAGGTAATAGGCTGTACACAGAGATCGTATGTGTTATAAAAGAAGGTGAGGCATCAAAGTTGCTTCCTTGGTGTTTCTAGTAACAGTGGTAAGGGAAGCCATAGTCCAGGTTTGCAGGTACAGATCAGGACTTTAGCTGTGGACAGCTTGAAATGCCTGGTTTCCCAGGAGAGATGTTAAGTAGGCAGTCAGTGATGCAGGCTAGACACAAGTGCGGAAGACAATGCATCAAAGCCATGAGACGAAAGACCACCAAGGGAGTGAGCTGTCTACAAGGAAAAGTGCACCGACAGCCGTGGGTGCCCCCAAGCACTGAGGTCAAGGAGAGGAAGAAGCATTGGTGAAGGAGACAGAACGGCACGTAAAAAGGCACACTCAGCTGTCAGGTGCTGCACACAGGCCCAACAGGAGCTCTCGCTGTCGCTGAGCAGTCAACACCGAAGTCCTCAGGGACTGAGACAAGCACTGTTTGAGTGGAGGACAGGTGAGAATCAGGAAAGAGTTTGAGAAAGCATGGAGTGTCCTCATAACAGGAAAGCAGAACTAAAAGTCAACTCCTCTTCCTGCCCCCTCCCTTTTCTTTTGAGACAGACTTCCACTGTGCAGTCCTGGCTGGCCTTGAATTCACTGTGTCGGCCAGGCTGATCTCTGTCACAGCAATCCCAACTCAGCTTCTTTCCTACATGTAGGACCGGAGGTATGCACCTCCGTGCCCAGCATGAGGGCTTTCCTTACGTCATCAAACGGGTAAACCTTCACCATAAAAACTAAAGAGATAGGAAGATACACATCAGCTTATTACGGCAGCAGCTGCTGGAACAAGTGACTGGGGAATAAGAGTGGACCTGCTTGACAAAAGCTAGGACCTACGCCAAGGTGCTCTGAAGTCTTATTTTCATGGGCTTTATCTCCAGGAGCCCCGCTTCATTCTCACTGTGAAGACTTCATCAAAAACACCTTGTGCTTCTGGCAGAGGAGAGGAAAGGCAGTCATGCAGATGGATGGAGTAGTGTTTACTGTCCTAGGGAAAGTACTTTGCTAAGGCCTTCTCTCTGAACAAGGGTAAAGGCAGTGGGATGAGTCAAGCCCCTCTGGCCTTACTATCTCAAGAAAAAGGAAAAGACACTGAGGAAGACAAGGCAGCAGAGATTTGCTAGAACACTGTTCGCTCTGATACACACCGTCCCATCAACAGGGCTGCGGAAAGACAGTGGATCACAAGGGAGAGACTTGAAGAAGTAGCTGGTGAAACCTACTGCCAACAGGTAAAACGAAGCAAGGAAATGGAAAATGAAGCCTCTGCAGCCTGTTAGTTAAATAACCTCCCACCAAAGACCTCTTACCTCAGTTCCTTTTACCCAACATGTGCCACTTCCAATTTTATAAAAAAGCACAAGAGAAGGGAGAAAAATGTAAACAAAGCAAGCATCAGAACCAGACTCAGATATAACAGATCTTGGAGTGGGACACTGGACTGAGAACTTAATAACTGTAATTTATGTGCTCAGGTTTCTAATGGAACACGTAACAATATCAAGGGCCAAGTGGGGCATGCCAGGAATCCCAGCAAGAGGCTGAAGCAGGAGGTTCTTCAGGAGTTCAAGGCTGAACAAAATAGCAAGAGCTGCCCCGAAAACAAAAATCAAATAGGCAATATAAGCCAGACTGAAATGCTGGAAGAATTTTTTTTTTTTTTTTTTGCGGAACCTGGTATTGAACTCAGACCCTTGTGCTTGCCAGGGAGGCACTTATTCCACTGAGCCATCTCCCTGGCCCCCAGAATTTTTAAAAATACAGAAACAAATAACTTCAGCAAGTCATAGTAGCTTGGACTAGGCTAGGAAGGACTCACTGGCCTCGAGACTGTCAATAGATACTGAGCAAATTCAAAGTTTTGAAAAAGGAGTGTGTCAGTCACTTATCTCTGAGACAACACCCTGCACCCACAGCTTAAAAGACAGGTTTATTTTGGTCCACAACAGGTTATGTGTTCCATCAGAACCATAGACAGTTAGCTCCAAGGCTGGGCCTCAGGGCACATGGGCAGGGCAAAGAAGCTGCGTGTGTGGTGACACTGCCACTGTGTAATCAGAGAGCCAACATCCCTTTGAGGTATTTTCTCATTACGAGAACAAAATATCTGACAATTTAAAGGAGGTTTATTTTGGCTCTCATTTCAGCCCATGGTTGGCTGATTCCCAGGCATGATGACTTGGAGAAGGGGCCTAGTGGACAGGAAGAGTAGAGACTGAAGGGAAAAGCTGGAGAGAAAGGTAACCCCTTTCCAGGGCACACCCCAGGGACTCATCCTTTGACAAGTTCTACCTCCTGACATTACATTTAGGTGTAAATTCATTAGCAAACTAACCTATTGATGAGTACCACACCCCCATGTCACCTCTCCAAAGTCCCATATCAGAGTGGAAGCAAAAACTCCAGGTACAAGGGGCCCACAATGTATAATGTAAATACCGCAGAAGAGTGGAACGGGAGCGATTATAATTTGAATGTAAGTAACCCTAAAATGTTGACTAAAAGGAGATCAAGAGAAATGAGACTATCAGGAAAGGGAGCAAAGCTCAGGACTATATGATGCCATGGGTGAGAGGGGTGTCTTGCTGGCACTGTCCTCAAGGAGGCAGGATGGACCTGGTGTGAGGTAGAGGGTTCAGCCAGGGGGCAGGTGACCAGAAAAGGACAGGACAAGAGCAAGGCTGCCACAAACTTGCCATGGTTCACTAGCACCACATGGTAAGGATTTTCCTTCCTGGGGAAAAGGCATCAAGTTTGCAAAATGAGCTCTCAGGAGGCCAACTGGCCACTGATTCCATCTTCACTCCTGAGTATGAGCACTATTCTTGGGGAGAACTGTAGGCTGAAGTTGAGCTAATGGTGGCATACATGGCAGCATTGTCAGGCCTGGCTAAAGCAGTAAGTTAACAGAGCTTGCCATCATGAGAAGCATTTTTATTTTTTGCGGTACCAGGGATTGAAATCAGGACCTTGTGCTTGCCAGAGAGGTGCTTATTCTACTGAGCCATCTCACAGGGACCATTTTTAATGGCAAACAGAATACCCGTCAGTCAGTGGTTCTGCAAACACTGAGTAGGGCAGGGAGGACATGGAGCTGGGGAGTGTGGCTGTATCCTGACGGCTCAGGGGAGGTGGCCGTTAGGTTTTGTTGAACCTGAGGCAGTGTGTGACCAGAGGGGAAACACTGGGCCAGGCTTTATGAGAAGATACACGTGATAGAAGGCGACACCCTTCTTGCCCCCTCCCCATCACAGCCATTGCAGACTAATGCTTGGGGGCACTGAGCTACATTCAGTATTATCTTTTAAGACAAGTTCACTGTGCTGCCCGGGCTGGCCTCCAGCTCACAGTCCTGTTGACTTGGCCTCCCAGTAGCTGAGCTTACAGATATGTGTCCCTGTTAACTAGCAACACCACATTATGTCTACGGGGCTGCTGCTTATTACATGTAATGAAACTAAATATAGTTCATCTGCTCTTCCTGAATATGCATACCTTCTTCCAGAGTATCAGACCTGCTGTTTTACAGATTTAAATGTTAGCTATATTTCCTCTTTCATCAGAGCTCACAACCTGTTCAGTGGGACCCCATTTAACAGGCTGCTTTGTCTTCTCTCTAGGGTCTCAGATATTTTAGAAGTGCCCTGATTTTTCTGGCAATAAGATATTCCAGGTTTGGCCAGGCGTGGTGGTATACACCTGTAATCCCAGCACTCAGGAGCCTGAGGCAGGAAGACCATTGAGAGTTCAAGACCAGCCTGGGGCTACACAGTGAACACAAGACCAGCCTGAGTTGCATAGTGAAACCCTATCTCAAAAATACACACACACACACACACACACACACACACACACACACACACACACATTCAAGGTCCACCAAGATCCCTGCCCCTAAACATAACTAGTTCCCCTCCAAGGTAGCCCACTTAGTCCTAGGAGGCCCACATTGGCCTGGGGATATGCACCAACATTCTCATATAGCTAATCTTCTGTACCTACTTTAAATTTAAACATCCTGACTCAATAAATTGTGCCATATGGACAGAAGGGAATACTAATCAGCAATAAGCAGCAGTGGATTTCTGCTATGTGTGCTGATGAACATCAAGAATGCACTTGGGCTGGGAACACAGGTCCGTATAACACCTCCCTAGCAAGTGCAAGACCCTGCTTCACCTCCAGCACTGTAAGAAGGTAGGCCAGACACAAAAGATGTCATGATTCCATTTGTCTGACATGTCCTGTACAGGCTGAGGCTGCACAAGGCCCTGCCAGGCGTGGTGGTGCACACCTCTAATCCCAGCACTTGGGAGGTTGAGGCAAGAGGATCATTGTGAGTTCGAGACCAGCCTGGGCTACACAGTCAGCTCAAAGGCAGCCTGAACTGCATAGCGAGACCCTGTCAAAAAGAAAAACTCAGGTATGGTGGGGCAGGCCTGTAATCTAAGTGCTGGGGAGGTTGAGACAGGAGGATCACTAGACCCCACAGCAAATAAATAAATCATGAAGAAAGAGTACAAGGCCCTGTGATCAGCATGCGTGCATATGTGCACATACGTGCAGAAAAGGTTGATCTGTAGCCACAAAGCAAATCGGTGGTCACTGGGGCTGGCGTAAGATAGAACTTTCTGAAATGACGGAAATGGATCCTGGTAAGGTATTGCACCGGTCCATACGCTTCCGAATCACTGTATTTACCATGGTCAATTTTATTGTTATGTAAATCATACTTTCATAACATGGTAATAATTAAATCCCTTCTTCTACTTTAGTTGTACCTCTTACTGGTTATACTGACATGTTTCATTACAAAAGAATTTGGTAATGAACATTTTCATAACGAAAGAATACAGAGGATACATTTTCTGTTCCTTGCAGTCATGATGGTGGTGGGAACCTAACCCAGTGGCTCGTAAATGTCAGGAAAGCAGGACCACCGAGCTCTCTCTCTAGCCCTTGCCCTTTTTTTTCTTTCTTGAGACAAAGTCTATCTATTTAGGCTGACCTTTAACTCATTTTGGAGCCAGGCTGGCCTTGAACTCCCAGAAATCCTCTTCCCTCAGCCTCCCAAATACTGGGATTACAAATGTACACCACCATACTTTGTTGCCTTATTCTTTTTTTAAACAACTGTATCCCTGTTAACATCTCAAGTGGAACACAATTTATGCTCATGTGTTTATTTCTACCTTTGTCACATGGGTACTTCATTATATTTATAAACTCTTCTTACACTGACAATTGAAGTTATCTATAGATAGTGGCTACTGCTAGCTTGAGACCCTGCTGTAAATGCTTGGAGACCAACTGTAAAGCTTCCTCACCTGCTACTTCCAAACTATCTAAAATTTGGAATTGGGACGCGGAGATGGCTCAGTAGAATAAGTGCCTACCTGGCAAATAAGAGGGCCTGAGTTCAGTCCCCAGTTCCACCCCCCCCCAAAAAAAAATTTGGAGTCAAAACTTCAAAGGATAACCTTCTGAACTTTGGGTGTGAAGATCCATGAGTGACACGTTTTGTTTGAAAATATTGGATTTAATAGAAAATATCACATTGTAAACAAGTCCGCTGATCCACGGACCCATCAGCTCAACACAGAATGGCAGCACAATTACGTGTGAAAGCTAAACACAAAATGCTGGTAGCAAACTCAGCTCTGAGGCCTGAGCCGGGCTTGGAGAAATCTTTCCAGAAACAGGCAGCAGTTGCCTCCAACAGGCACAGACATGGGGAACCAGAGCCAGTAGCTCCTCCGCAAGGGCTTCAGAGCCTAAAGGCAGGCAGAGCGCAGCTCCTCTGGGAAGGAGGCTGCAAGACAAACCCAAGGCTGTATTTCCTGGATTCCTGAAAACAGCAGTGGCACGAACCTGAGTGGGTTATGGGCCCAGGGTATCTGAAATGGGGAAACAGGAACAGAAGCACCTGGTGTGTGTCTTGGCACTCAACTCCTAGGGAGGCAAGAGAACAAAGCACTATGCTGTATGCTGTGACTAACAGCCCAGCTGCTGGCCCTGCCACAGTGGCCCTGCCTGCCGAGATAGGCAAGCTCTGATGCTCCCTTTCCCTACTGATGAGTGCCTGAGGGACCTTTGAACAAAAACACAGGGCTCCAATAGAAAAAAGGTCCTTGTAGGAGAGAAATGTGCCATGGCTGGGCCCATGGAGCTTGGGTTCATCTGTAAAAATCACCTCTAGTCCCAAGCACCATGCTGGCAGTTCACAGAGGGGCCAGCTGGAGAGCAACTTGGTGCCATTCCCTGCGAGCCTCCTTTCCGCAGTGCCTGCCACTGACCAGAGATGCTGCCCCCTTGTCCTCAGAGGTAATTCAGGTATGGGAAGACTCTGTGCCTTACTCTGGAAAAAGGATCTTCAGACAAAGGGCAGGCCTGGACAAGTGGGACTCTGGGGTCTCTCCAAAGGCCTGTATCCCATGCACATGCCACTGCTCCCCACCCACTGGAGACAAAGTGCACCTAAGGACAGGAGTTCCTGGTGGGAGTGTGTGGTGCATGTGAAAAATGGCCCAGGCGGAACAGAGAGCTAAGGACCCTAACGTGGGTGCAGCACACATCAAAATAATAATGGAGTACACTTTCCAGAGATTTTTTTCAGATTTGAGTTCAAAGTCATTCTCCCTATTGCTAACTGCATGACCAGGTTTCCAACCTTGTAGCTGGAATACCTGCTCATCAGCAGTGACCATACTGGATTAAAAAAGACATGCTTGTCTGCTAAACACAATTTCCAGAAAGACCTGCCTGTTTCTGTGAGGTACCTGACCTGAGTCCCTCACAGACTAGTCACTGTATGGTTTCTTAGAAGACTGGCTTTTCTCAACTTCTTTCATACTGTACAGGGGGTCCACCAACTTGTTATGGACAAGCATCAAACCTATAAAAACAAAAAAACAAAACATAGTTAAGGCAGATAGAAGTGTTTGACCATTTAATAGTAACATCCAGAACCTCTCAAGCCTCATCCTACGAATGACATTTAGCTCTCCGCTCTGTGATCTCCAAGTGATAAACACTCTTCAGAGCAGGAAAAAAAACTGTCATTCCCAGCCTGTGCAGAATTCCTGAACTGCCAGCCCACATACAACAGAAGTTCAGGCTGGCCTTGAGTTCACTTTGTAGCCCAGGCTGGTCTTGAACTACAATGATCCTCTTATCTCAGCCAGCCAAGTGCTGGGATTATAGGCTGGGCCAGTGGTGTCCTTTTTTTTTTTCTATTGGCAGAACTAGGGACTAAACTCAGGCCCTTGTGCTTGCCAGGCAAGTGCTTATTCCACTGAGCTATCTCCCCAGCCCCATAGTAGGTGTCTTTTTTAAAAAAAAAGTGAAAGAAATAAAAGATCTCCCATGAGTGCTTGTTCAGGGCCTCGCCTACAGGGCAAAGAATCTCAGGAGGCCTGGACATAGGTACCCCAAGGCATAGAGAGGCACAGTGTCACTGCACAGAGACTAACACAGCCCTTGGATACAACTCTGCCTGCATTTTCTGCCCTCCTCAGAGCAAACACCTCCCGAAATGGATCCCTGCACTCACAGATATGAAAAAGGACCCTATTGTGAGGCAGTAGTTGATTATTACTAAAGCTGTGGGTGTCGGCTGCCGTGCCCACTCCTTACTCCCAGCGTGGCCGCCCGACCCCTCACCTTTGAAGTACTTGACTGTCTTCACCTTCAGCTCCAAGGTGGCATCCTCGTCGCACACAAACACAGTGCGCGGGTGCTGCTGGAAGGCAGACACGGTCCACATGTGGTTCACACCCTCCTCGATGGCCTTGTACAGAGCAAAGGCCTTGTGAGCGCCCGTGATGAGGATCATCACCTGGGGGCAGAACAGCAAGCCGCAGCTGAGCAGGCTGCACCCCGTGCCCGGCCAGCCATGGCAGCTTGTGGCACAGGTGGCCGCTTAAGTGCTGCGTTGTCAGCAGCGGGGGGCAAGGTGCTCCGTGCTCCATCACACAGGAGAGAGGGCACTGTTCACCCCCCAGCTTAGGATAAGGAAATGGGGCTCCAGCCTTCTCCAGGTCGTTTTTAGCCGCAGCGCTTGTGCTCCTCACTACTGTGTAACAGTCCCTCGAGGCAACTTTGATGTGACAGCTCGGCTGCCATGCAAAGGCTTGCACCTTCCACGGCACAGCTAGCTGAGTTCACAGTCTGTGACAGGACCCCATGTTGCAACCAGTGGTGGGAGTTACCTCTGAGGCTCCTGAGGCTGAATCCCAGACAGGATGTCCTTCAATCTGGTCCTTTTTGTGACATAATGCATGCTTTTTGTTTACATTAAAAAAAAGGCATAAACTCCACTTAACAGTTAAAATATGGAGGACTGGGAGAGTGCTCAAGAGGTGCAAATTAGGATAATTCAGCATGTAGATTTCCTTTTAATTCACTTGCACTCAGTGCTCCTTTCTTAAAAGACAAGAGCACAGTGATTGACTGCCGCACCCTTCGGCAACTTGGCCCACTCTTGAATGGTTTCCTGAGCTCCAGTCCTCAGTGCTTTTCCAGATCAGATGCCCGTGAGGAACACACATAGCCCCCAAGCCCTGTGCTCCCCTCCTAAGCCACAAGCAGAACAAACGCTCTTGGGGACTGATTCAGGTTTACCCAGCAGAAAGCATTTCACCAAAATTCACCCTTTGAAAAACATGTTTGTGGCACCTGAGATTGAACCCAAGGACTCTCACATGCTAAGCAAGCGCCATACCACCCCAGCCCAAAAGTTCACTTCACAAAAGGGGAACTTCTCCCTCATGAGATGCCTGTTTGCACACCTGGGGCAAAGAAACTGGAGGTTCAGAGTCCTTAGCTACTTCCCAATTACAACTCAGAAAACACTTCTAAAATTCTTATGAAAGTAAGAACATTGGAAATACACACAACCTAACTAAACAGTACCCAATTCTAGGGGAGAAACTCCCTAAGTTCAGTTCAAGATGCTCTTTATTGGTCTGTCTTCAGTTCTAGGGACTGAACAGAAAGTTTTCACACATCTCTAGCCCTTTATGAAAGGTACCTGACTGAGGTCAGCAATTCAGGATGAAAGGTGGCCACAGGCAGTTTCTCCATCGCCTTCTCCCCATTACATACCTTACTCAGAGGTCACTCACTGAACGTTTATCTGCTCATCCAGCATGAAATGTAGAAAGCAGGACTATTTATTTGGTACCAGGGATGAAACTCCAGACCTTGCACTTGCCAGGCAATTGCTTATGCTGCTGAGCTAACTCCCTGGCCCAGACTCTCTGAACATGATGAACTCTGAGAGTCTGGCTGTTCAGTAATTATTTGTCTATGGTTATGGTTATTATTTTGAGACAGTCTTGCTACATAGTTCAGATTGGCCTTGAATTTACCAAAATTTGGCCAGCCAAATAGCTCAGTGGATTACAGTGCCTGCAAGCAGGTACAAGGGCTGGGGGCTCAGTCCCTGGGCCTGAGGTGCCAGCCCCACCCCCAGGACATGCTGAGATGGCAACTGAGACTGGGCGTGGTGGCACACACCTATAATCCCAGCACTTGGGAGGCTGTAAACAGGTGGATCACTATGAGTCCGATGTAGTAGCGAAACCCTGAACACCCTGTAGACCCTTCCCTAAAATACAAAAAAAAAAAAAAAAAAAAAATTTACCCAAATCCTCCTGCCTCAGCCTCCCAAGTGCTAGAACTATAAGCATGTGCTAGCACAACCAGCTGATTGTGCTTCTTTAAAAAAAAATAATTTGAGTATGTTTGTGATACACAGTGATTACATTCATCTTGGGTAACTGACACATAAAAATATTGTGTCTGTGCCATTTTTACTCCCCTTTCTCTACTTCAAGCCTTTTAATTTTCACTTTGAGATACAGCTCACTAAGCTGCCCAGGCTAGCCCTGAACTTGTGGGCATCCTGGCTCTGTCTCTCAAGTGCTGGCATTACAGTGATGCCCCACCATATTCAGCTAAACACTTCTATTTCATTTATGCCTCACGACATTCATTAGCCCCAAGCACTAGTCTAAACCACAGCCTCCCTGGGTTGCAGGCGTATCCCTTCAAACAGTGACCAAAGAGTCCTCAGTACCTCAGTAGGTACAAATTCGTATCTCCACATCTGTGGTACTGGATTGTTCCTGCCAGGAGACACATAAAAGCGGAACATAAGAGGAGGCCAAGCAGCCTGCAGTGCGTGGTCAGTCAGCAAAAGAACGGAAAAAAATGTTCAAAGGATTCACCTCACACTTGGTGTAATGGTTCCCTCCAAAGGAAGAAGGGAAATAATATTAGGACCACCTGAAATTTTAGCCGTATGTGTAACATCTTCATCTTTAGTAAGAATGTTTCAGAGGGCAGGCAGCAGTTAGTGGTAGAGTACTTGCCCATAACTCACAAGACCTTGGGTTTTCTCCCCAGTACTGCAAAACACGAAGCAAAAATCCACAGCTAGACATGAGGGGGAATGACAGGAAATGCTGTCACCAAACGCCCATCAAGGAAAGCCCAGCTGGTAAGAACATTACGTGCATGCCCACCCACCTTACTCACTGGAGCTGACTCTGTGCAACTTCTGGTTCTTCCCTTGCATCAAAACAACCATGAAAGGTAAATGTTTGGAATCCACTCAGAACATGAAGGTAGCCTCAACAGTGCAACTTAAGATGAAAGCAGACCTCCAGAACTGGCTCAAGCATGGCAAGAGCTACAGGGAAGTGTGCCTGGAGGAAGGGCAAGCATTCTGAGGGATACCAATGGCAATGTGTCTTTTACAGTTATACATTTTGTTAAAAAATTACCATAGTCAGTGATCGATCTTTGTGTTCAGGTAACACCTGTACAGCTAAAATTAGCAAAACGACGAGCCCTCCAACCCCCACAAAGCTGGTGGACCCCTTGTGCACTTACCTCTCTAGCCTCCATGACAGTGCCCACACCCACCGTCAGGGCCATGGTGGGCACCTTGGCAAGATCACCATCGAAAAACCTAGCATTGGCCAGGATGGTGTCCATGGCCAGCGTTTTCACACGGGTCCTAGACACCAGACTGGAGCCGGGCTCATTGAAGGCAATGTGTCCATCAGGCCCAATGCCTGCAGAAAGAGACAGCCAGGGCAGCCCTGTGAGTCCAGGGGATCCAAAACGTCACAAATCGACAATCTCTCCTTCCCTACATGGAGCCTGAAAAAATACCTCGAAAGCTATATATGTCTTCACACGGTAGGCACGTCTAAGCACTGAGGAACATGCAGACATTGCAACTTGCTACCAGCTTCCAAAAGTTCAGCAAGAGGTGATCCACGTAGCTTCTGCCTCCTTGGATTATGGGAGAGCGTAACTGGTCGGTCTCTTATACCTGTACCTGGGGTCCTGCTGCTGGAACGAGTTGCAATGAATACAACACAGCACCTCAGTAGGGGCTGCCAAGTTTAGAAACCCAGTAAGTACACCAAGCTCCTGCCCCTCTGCTCTTATAGATGTAAGATCTAGGGCAGTAAAAGGCAGTCCAGCTTTACACTGCAGTGGGTGACTCGCAATGGGGCAAAAGGCAGATAGGCAGACAGCCCAGGATAAGATGAGAGGTAGACACCCAGGTCTCTGCCCTCAATACTCCTGGGGAGATGGCCTTGATGAGTCACATGACTGTTCTGGGGTTCAACTGGTTATGAATATCAGGGGCTATAGGGAACCTTCTGGAACTAGAGGCTTCTGTAATCTTAAATGTTTATATAAGCTACAAAGCTGATCTAACAGGCCTTTAGACAGGGCACTGTGCATAGACCAGGTATCACAGTGCAGAAAGAAGGAGTGCCCAGCATCTCTGTAGCCCCTGAGCAGCAGAGCCAGGGGAGGGTTCCAGGGCTCCCACTCTTGACGTGGTAGATGACCCCAGTGTGACTAGCATAGACAGGACTGTGTGGAGACCGGCGTGACAACCTGGCTTCTCTCTCAGGCAATCCCAGCCGCCCCGCCTGGCAAGTCCTGAGCTCACCTCCAACGAACAGCTCGATCCCGCCAGCAGCCTTGATCTTCTCCTCAAAGGCGTCACACTCGGCCTGCAGGTCGGCTGCATTCCCATCCAGGATGTGGGTGTTTTCTGGGAGGATGTCAATGTGTTTGAAGAAGTTGTTCCACATGAAGGAGTGGTAGCTCTCCGGGTGGTCTCGAGGAAGGCCTGTGGGCCAAAGGACACTCAGCTGTGCGGGGCCCTCCTCCCATGGTGGACGCCAGGGCACTCCCATAACAACAGGGACAGTCTGGGCTGCCATGAGCGAGCTTTGGGCCGCAGTCCACTCAGGACACGCTGTCTGGCGTCTGGAAGCGCCCACTCGATTGCTGCTATCCTGTGGCCACAGGGCTGGCAGGAGCCTGGGTAAAGCCCTCATTCCGCTCGCCTTTTCACTAGGCAATGACCACAGGCTGCGGGTGGGGGCGCTCTCAGCTTCCGGAAGTGGCCTGGCCACCTGGAGTAGGATGCCCATTTAGGAAAGGAAGCAAGCACACCCTTCACCCAGTACATCCGCCCCACTTCATCCCAATTAAACACTTGTTTTATCTGAACCTTAATTTAAACACTAGATGGTCAGAGAAAATTGCCTCAGGGCTCCTCAAAACAGGTTTTTCAGCCAAAAAGAAAACAATAATAAAAAGAAAGAAAATGAATGTCTAATGTGATTGTTTAATGTTAATTATCAAAAATATTTGGGGGCTGGGGAGATGGCTCAGTGGAATAAGCACTTCCCTGGCAAGCACAAGGGTCTGAGTTCAATCCCCAGTACTGCCAAAAAAAAAAAAAAAAAAAAAAAAGAGTATTTAAGGGCCAAGGAGATAGCTCAGTATAAAAAGTGCTTGCCTGGCAAGCACAGGGTCCTGAGTTCAATCCCTGGTACTGCAAAAGAATATATTTTTTTAAATTCATTTATTTATTACAGTGTCTCGCTACACATCATGGATTCTTTTTTTGCGGGGGGGTGGGAGGGTCAGCTCAGCCCGCCCTGGGAGGAGGGGCTGGCATGGCATATGGTGCTGGGGCTCAAACCGCTGTCCCTGAGAGGTGCTTTAGACTGCTGACCTATCTTGCCAGACCTGCAAAAGAATATTTAAGATTAAAGCACCTGCCTAGCAAGTACTGAGTTCAATTCCTGGTATCCACCAAGAAAAAAGTGAGACCAGGGCTGAAGATGCAGCTAGTAGCCAGCACTTGCCTGGAGTCTAGAGTGGGTGAGGCCCTGGGTTTGATACTCAGTACCATAAAAACAAAGTCAAAAAATTATATAAGATCAGCCTTAAAAAGGAAAAAATGCTAACATATGTGACAACACAGATTCACCTTGAAAACATGCACTGAGCGGGGCTAGGGAGATGGCTCAGTATAATAAGGGTTTGCATTCAATCCCCGGTTCCACCAAAAAATAGAAAAAAAAAAAAAAAATGCACTGAGGAGCTGAGGGAAGTCTGATTCACAGACACAGAAGATGGCTTCCAAGCCCAAGGAGAAGAGTCAGAGGGAGCTGTGTGACAGGGACAGGCTCTCACACTTGCAAGATAAAGAGTCCTTGAAGCCGGGCGTGGTGGCGCATGCTTGTAATCCCAGCACTCGGGAGGCTGAGGCAGGAGGATTGTTGTGAGTTCGAGACCAGCCTGAGCTACAAAGTGAGCTTAAAAGCCAGCCTGAACTGCATAGCGAGACCCTGTCTCAAAAAGACAAA
>PVKA01044409.1:0-16195 GCA_004027165.1 Ctenomys sociabilis | reverse complement strand
CAAAGAATCCACAAATCAAAAAGTTGGTTCTTTGAAAGACTAAATAAAATTGATAAGCCACTAGCCAACCTCATCAAAAAGAGGAAAGAAAAAATTCAAATACAAGCAATAAGGAATGAAAAGGTGAAATCACCACAAACCCAGTGGAAATTCAGAAGATTATCAGTAGCTACTTCGAGAATCTTTATGCTCACAGAAGACACAGAAGAAATGGACAGATTCCTACAAAGGTACAAATTACCAAAACTGAATCAAGAAGATATAACAACTCTCAATAAAGTAATAACAGCCAACGAAATACGAAATGTAATAAACAGCTTGCCGACAAAGAAAAGTCCAGGTCCTGATGGATTCACAGCTGAATTCTACAAGAAATTTACACAAGATATAATCCTTACGCTCTACAAACTTTATTGAAATTGAAAAGGAAATAATTCTTCCAAAGTCATTCCTGGAGACAAGTATTATACTGATAACAAAACCAGGGAAAGACACAACTAAAAAGGAGAACTGCAGGCCAATGTCCCCCAGGAACATAGATGCAAAAATACTCAAAAACAAAAAAAAATCCTGGCAAATAGAATACAACAAATCATCAAGAAGATAATATACCATGACCAGGTAGAATTCATCCCAGGAATGCAAGGATGGTTCAGTATTCAAAAATCTATAAATGTAAAACACTATATTAATAGACTGAAATCTAAAAACCACATGATCATCCCCATTGATGCAGAAAAAGCTTTTGACAAGGTCTTAACACTCATTCATGTCCAAAACCCTACAGAAAATTGGAATAGATGGCCTCTACCTCAACTTGATAAAAGCCCTCTATGACAACAGCTAATGTAATTCTAAATGGGGAAAAACTGAAATCTTTTACCATCTGATCTGGTACAAAACAAGGATGTCCTCTATCACACCTCCTATTCAATATACTTTTGGAATCATTAGCAAAAGCCATTTGGAAAAAAAAGAGAAGAAAAAAAAATAAGAATAGGTAAAGAAGTTAAATTATCACTATTTGCAGATGAGATGATACTTTTCATGGAAGGCCTGAAAAATTTCACCAAGAAGCTACTAGAATTGATATGGAAATTAAGTAGCATAGCAGGATACAAAGTCAATACTCAAAAGTCAATAGCATTCCTCTACACAGATAACAAACACACTGAGAGGGAAACTAGAAACAATAACTTTTACAGTAGCACTGCAGAAAGTGGAATACCTTGGAATTCACTTAACCAAGGAAGTTAAAGATCTTTTCGTGGTTAACCAAGGAAGTTAAAGATCTTTTCGTGGAAAATTACAACACCCTAAGAAAAGAGATTATAGAGGACTTCAGATAATGGAAAGATATTCCATGCTCCTGGATAGGAAGAACCAACATTGTGAAAATGGCCATACTGCCAAAATTGTTACACAGATGTAATGCAGTCCCTATGAAACTACCACCAACATACTTCCCAGACCTAGAGAAATCGTTCCTAAAATTTATTTGAAGCCAGAAAAGATCTAGAATACCAAAGGCAGTCCTGGCCAACAAAAACAAGGCAGGAGGCATCACAATTCCTGACTTGAAATTATACTACAAAGCCACTGTAATAAAATCAAAATGGTATTGGCAATGAAATAGACCTGCGGATCAGTGGAATAGATTAGAAGATGCAGAGTCCTCTGCAAACACACTCAGCCACCTGATCTTCAACAAAGCAGCCAAACAAGCTTACTGGAAGAAAGATAGCCTCTTTAACAAATGATGCTTGAGAAAAATGGCTTTCTACATGCCGAAAACTAAAACTCGACCCAGCTCTATCACCATGCAGTAAGCTAATGTCAAAATGGATTAAAGATCTAAACATTAAAACAGAAACAATCTCTTGAAAGTAAGAGAAACTCTTGAAGACATAGGGGTAAGCAATACATGAACAAACATGTATTCACACAAGAAACAGTTGAAAGAATCAATAGCTGGGATCGACTCTTCTTGACTTTCTGCACATCAAAGAAATTGTCAACAAAGTGAAAAGACAACCCACAAATTTTGAAATAATCCTAATAAGCACTCAGGCCTATCTAGAATATATAAGGAAGTAAGATATTAGGGCCCTCAAACTTGAAATACCCAATCCAGAAATGGGTATCTGAGATGAATACACACTTCTCAGAGGACGAAATTAAAGAAGCGAATAAATACATGAAAAAATGCTCCACATCACTAGCCATCCGTGAAATGCAAATAAAAACAACACTGAGATAGTATCTCACTCCAGAAAAAATGGCTATCATAAGGAAATCAACCAACAACGAATGTTGGAGAGGTTGTGGGGAAAAGCGAGCCCTTCTCCACTGCTGGTAGGAATGTAGACTGGTGCAACCATTGTGGAGATCAGTGTGGAGACTCCTCAAAAGAGTAGGACTGGAAATCCCATTCAAGCCAGCTATCCCCCTACTGGAAATTTTCCCAGAGGAACTGAAAACATATCATAGTGATATATGTGTGTCCATGTTTATAGCAGCACAATTTGTGATAGCAAAATTTCAGAAACAACCATGATGTCCATCACATGAGGAATGGTTGAAAAAGATGTGGTATTTCTATATAATGGAGTATTACTCAGCTATAAAGAATGATAAACTTGAAGTATTTATATTCAAGTGGATGCCACTTGAACATATATTTATAAATGAAATAAACCAGACACACTTGTGCAAATATTGTATAGTCTCCCTAGTATAAGAAGTGAAAAGAAATACAAATAGAAATGCACAACAACTAAAAACAGTTGAGTCAGACAGGGCAATGTGAATGGCATATGCTGCAGGGTACTCCTCAGGGTACTTAATTCTTCTGGATGGTTAAGAACCTAAGCTCACAGATCAAAAATTGGAGAAATAGAAAAGCTGCAAGGTCAGCCAACATTTTGGCCCTACCCTTTCAAGGTCAGCGAAGAGTTAGGACATAGGAGAGCCTGTACTGCAACATCATGAAACTCAGTTGAGCTCCAAATTTTCTGATCAAGGAAATTATGGAGCTACAGAGGAAGGCAATTAACGATCTATAGTGTGCCTGGGGAGAATCACATGGAGAGAAAACTTTCTCTCAGGCTCTCATAGAGAGCAAACTAGTCAAGCAATGGCTGTGACTCATCCACATGGCTGACACAGACAATGGATCTACAGAGTGAGGTACAGGATTACAAGATAAACCCTGAGGGAACTTCACTGACCTCATCAGATACAAAAGCTACATTTTTTGTTATATAGGTTTTGCTTTATCTCTGTCTTAACCATCCAGTAGAAAAGTATAAAAATGAGGTATATTACGTGGGGCCATAATAATAAGTTGAGCTGTAAATGGCTATAGTCAACAACTTCTTCAGAGAACTTGCTATTATTGTGGACAGCTGGACTATGATTTATTGTGTTGCGGAGTTCAAGCACCTATAATGGTTTAATGACAATGGATTGCCCATCTTTGACAGGTCTACACAAAAAATGGGCGATACAAAGGAGGAACCATGATATGTTTGTATAAACAGTACAATTAGGATAAATATGCAGTACTTCTACATAATTCTGTGAGAGGCCAGATTTGCACTGATAGTGGTTCTACAGGATATTATATCAGCTTCTAGTACTGTGGACAACCACTAGGAAGATAACAAGGTAGAAAGTATTAATTATAGAAACTGTGCTATAATTCAGCTTTAAATAAAATAAGTATACAGCTACATTCTTTTAATTCATTGATTATAGAGACATCTGGTATAATAGTGTCTATAAGGAGAATATCATGTACGCACCTTGTACAATAAACCATTACAAAAACAATTTGCAGTGTATTAATTATTGAATCTGTCCTGTTAATTTGATTCGAAACTGTCTCATTGCTATTTGTTCTTCAATAAATATAATTTTAAAAATATTTAATGCAACAAGCCAGGCGTGGTGGCGCAGGCCTGTAGTCCCAGCATTCAGGAGGCTGAGGCAGGAGGATTGTTGTGAGTTTGAGAGCAGCCTAAGCTACCAAGTGAGTTTAAGGTCAGCCTAAACTGCATAGTGAGACCCCGTCTCAAAGACAAAAAAAAAATTTAATGCAACATAAGAGGTATACAGAGGTCAAGATACTTAGATACTTTGAGAACTTGTTTTTGCTGTGCTCAGGATTGATCTCAGGGCCTTTGCACTGCAGTCATCTCCAACTGCATTTATTTTAAACATTTGTACATGTACATGAAGTTTGCATTCATCTTAAGGAATGGATACATGTGTACAATATCTTTTTTTCCCACCCTCCCTCCTGTATATAATATCATTATTCTTACTATTTTTATATTTTATTTTGAGATAGTTTCTTACAACGTTGTCCAGGCTGACCCAGACTTGCCACTAGAACTACAAGCATGTGCCATACACACATATACCTGATTTGAGTACTCTTGAGTGACGATGTGTCTTCACTCAATGGAAAGGGGGTAAAATACCTAAACCTTAGATTGTTCTCTACCATCTATAATAATATTTAATATTGACTCATCATGTACTTGAGTTTGCAATGTCTTGAGTGGAGACAGTCCCTTCGGTGTCTTTTAAGCATGTCATGCACACGTAAGTCAACTGGTAAGATCTGCCTAGGCAGCATGTAAGCACTGGTGTGATCGTGTGCTACAAAAGGTATGCCAGGGTTAAGGGAGGGCTTGACAAATAGCAGGGAGCACTGACAATGCTTCTTAGCCATTACCTAGTAAATGCTCACTAGTTTGCCAACCAAAGACGTGTTGATTAGGTTAAATATGCATTAAACTGTTTGTGTGTGTGTGTGTGTGTGTGTGTGTGAGAGAGAGAGAGAGAGAGAGAGAGAGAGAGAGAGAGAGGAGAGAGAGAGATAGTTAACTATAGGAAAGAGTCTGCTAAGATGGATATCAGACATGATTTGATTCTTCTCTACCACCGAGGGAGAACAAAATTATGAACACTGATTTCTGATTTTTATAAGAACCAGTAAATTTGATACATGTTCAATTTATAAAATAGTTGATGCTGTTCCAGACTTTATTATACTATAAACCTGAATATTATGGATTTTAGAAATAATTGAAAACTCATTGAGTATTTCATAAATACTGTGGACTTATTCATAATGGTATATATGTTCATATATATACATACATATAATGTGAATTAATGACTTTTAATGTATAAATTTAAGAGAAGGACATACATCTTTCTATTTCCTCTTATTCTCTTTGATTTACTCACAAGTTGGCATCCATGTTTTAGGTGTTTTACCCCCTTTCTTTGGAACCCAATACATAAACCAAATCTGGTAATATTTCACATATTTAGTGTCAGATATCTAGAAGTTTTATTTCTCTGATTACACTCCTGATCAAATCACAAAGGAAATCACTCAGAAGCTTTATATTCCTGTTAGTTTTTTAAAAATAGATTTCTAAATTCTCATCAAACTAAAATGGAAAGGATTTACTAGGAGTAGGCATACTAATATTTAGAGGTTATAGTGCATAGCTCTATAACAAAGATAAATTTTAGAAATTAAAAGGTAAAGCCAAGTGAAAAGAAAGGTACAGTCATCAGGCAACTAGGATTATACATGTCAGCTATTTGCCATATTTGTTAACTTCTTTTTAAATTTTAAGAGATATAATATTTTGGGAGGATAAGGAGTGTGTTGGTAATCATTCCTAGGACCTTACACATGGTAGGCAAGGATTAAACTGCTGAACTACACCCCCAACCAAATGATAAAATCTTATTTGTGACAAGTTGTTCTTTATTCACTTCCTTTCGCTTCACATATTATCCCTGCAGCTTTATTAGAAAGTATCCATCCATGCTGTTTAAATTTTTTGTTTGTACAGCTATACAAGTAACTCTTCTTGTAAAATATCAATTGAACTTTTTCCCTTACTTATAAGCAGTTAAACATGGTCTTTCAGATCTTTACATTATAGTTAGGAAAAATTACAAAATATATATGCTGTTCTATACTGCATGCACAGTCCCTGTCTTGCTTTTCTACCCCATTCCATCTAATTGTACATCTAGGAACTTTTCCCATGTAAATACAAAAACAAAAAGTTTTTTTTTTTTAAATGTATTTGGTTGTTGCAAGGTCTTACTATGCAGCTTGGAATCATGGTGACCTTCCTGTTTTCAGGCTCCCTCGTGCTGGGATTACAGGCATGTGACACTACATCCAGACTCTGGCCGCTCAGCCTGCCCTGGGTGCTGGGCTGGTGGATCATGTGGTGCTGAGGATTGAACCATGGTCCCTGTGCTTTCCTTAGCTTGCCTAAGAAGGTGCTTTAGTTCACTGAGCTATCTTGCCAGCCCTGTAAATGCAGAAAGTTCTATTCTGATCTGATTCTTGTATGTATGTATGTATGTATGTATGTATGTATGTATGTGTATATTTATTTGGTACAGGGTCTACAAGGTCTCACTACCTTGTAGTGATCAGACTCATAGTGATCCTTCTGTTTTCAGCCTCCCAAATGCTGGGATTATAGGCATGTGCCACCACACCCAGTCTCAGTCACTTTTTCAATGTGCCTTGGGGGTGGGGCTGGCATAGCAGGCTAGGGATTGAATCCTGGTCCCTGCATCTATCTAAGCAGGCACTTTAATCCACTGAGCTATCTGGCCAGTCCAAACCTCATTCTTTTAAATTCCTGCAATAATGAAATGTGTTATCATTTGTTTTGCTCCCAGCTAATGAATTTTTAGTTTGTTTTCGTGTGTTTCATCTTTATAAACAATGTTTTGAAACCCTTTGAGTTCATCTTTAAGTACTAGAAACAAGAATTGCTAAGCCATTAGACATATACCTGTTAAGCATTTATTAGTAGGTTACACCCTCCAAATGGGCTTAATCATATTACACTGTTCATATTACTAATGACAATTTACCTTTTTCCTTCTCCATAGGGTTTACTAGCATTGGGCATCAGTAAATCTGTTCAAACACCAGATCCTACTCATCCGTAAGGATATTATTGCCTTTGTTTTGTTTGTTTTCGTAACAAGTCATTGAAATAAAAGCAACTGAATTTCAGAAATTTCCTGCAATTTATATGTCTGCATATTGTGAAATATTTGATCATTTTTTTATTTCACTGTAGTATCTAAAGTGCAGGGCTCAGCGCTGTGTCAAAATAAATTCAAGGTATAATTTGAAAATGGAGTTTAAATTACTTGTATTCTTCATTACACAGCCTAGAGATCTTATCTGATCCATACTGAATATTTAATAACAAGGCACATTTTTTGGGTTCGGAGTTGTTTTTATATGGTGCAGGGAAACGTGTTACAGATTTAGACTAATGGGCTATGAAATCTAAAATTTTGGCAATAACTTATTGAATGTATACTTTAAGTTTGTGATTCAGAAATAGTATCCTATTTATATTTTGAAATACATATTTTTAAAGTGAATATAGTTTGCAGAATACGTGATTTTTGAATCAAGTTAATTATTTGATAGCTTTTTTTTTCTGTAGCTTCTAACAACCATCTACAAAAAATGTTTGAATTTACATGCAATATTTTAGCTAACTTCATTTGTAGAATTTGGTCAGTCTTAAGGAAAATGATCCATTTTATTTCTGTTAATGTGTTTGTGTCTGTTTTATAACTACCTTTCTTTACTTGAAAGCAAGACCCTCCTGCTAGAAATAAATATTTTGAGTGTCCTGTAATTGTCAGTAAACTAGTACTATAGGGAACCCCGAATTTTCTAGTCTGATAATTATACATCATTATAGTGTTTTACTATTCTAAGGAAAAAATGATTTTCTGAGCTGGTTTTATCTACCAAAGATTTTAGAGTATGAAATTCTGAAATTTTAGATTATAAGGGGTTTTTTTTCTCTAAAAATTTTTTTAATAATTTTTAATAATCTACTTTATAATCTACTTTAATAATCTACTTTAGTACTACCCAATAGAATTTTTTTTAATAATGAAAATATTTTAAGGGCCAGCCAAATAGCTCAGCAGATTAAACCACCTACTTAGGCAGACACAGCGGCCAGGGCTTGATCTTTGGCATGCTCTGCCAGCCCTACCCCAGGGCCCTCTGAAGGGAAGTGAGACTGGGCATTGTGATGCGTGTCTGTAATCCCAGCTCTTAGGAGGCTGAACACAGGCAGATCACTTTGAGTCTTATCTACATAGTGAGACCCTGTACAACCTGTAGACCCTGTACTAAAAAATACGAAAAAAAATTACGTATGTCCACTGGCTACCTGTGGCTGTTAAGCCCTGGAAATGTAGCTACTGTGACTAAACTTTAAGCTACATTCATTTTTCATTTAAATTGCTGCATGTGGCTAATGATTTAGCATATTGGACACTGTAGTCCACATGATAAAATACTTTAATAAGAACTAGCAAAGGGGCTGGGGAGATAGCTCAATGGAATAAGCGCTTCCCTGGCAAGCACAAGGGCCTAATCCCTGGTTCTGCCAAAAAAAAAAGAACCTGCAAATGTCTTAAAAACATAAAATGAAAGTAGTGATTTAATTAGATCCTTACTTAAATTTAAATTAATATCCTATATTAACTTGGATAAACTTTAGCAGAAAGTAAAATTTTTTGAATCAAGCTGATAAAACATTGTCATATGCATAAATTAGAAATTATGCTGAGATTACATCTTTGCAAAAAAAAATTCAAAGGGGGCTGATGAGATAGCTCAGTGGCTAAAGTGTCTGCTTAGGCAAGCTTAGGAAAGCGCACAGGGACCTCGATTTGATCCCCAGCACCACATGCTGCTCCATCCTTGCCCCCAGGGTGGGCTGAGATGGTCACAAAAAAAAAAAAAAAATTCAAAAAACAGTTTTGATTAGCATTCTTAATTGAATTTGCATCTGTGCAAGACAGGTACAATAAAATTTTGGAGTAAATTTCCCAAGAATTACTTTTATGAATGTGTGAGTTTTTTCTATTGTACTATGCCATATTTTTAAACTCCCTTAGTAATAATTGGATTTATCCTTAAATTACAAAAAATTATGTATAGTTTACCAAAAATGATTGGAAAAATAGAGATTTAAAAAAGCTAGCCAAGAAAGCATTCAGAAAACTGAAGCTGTTGGGTCTAGTAATAGTTTGCAGTAGCTAGGTGCTAAACTGTTTAGAATCAGAACTAAATTATATGTGCTTTAAAGCATCAATTTGTAGATAGGTAAGATAAGTCATAGTTTGGCTATTTACAGAAGCAGAATATTCACTTAGAAGCCATAATATGGGGAAATTTAAATGTTATATTCAGGAAGTACCTGAATGCACATTTAATGAGAGAAATTTTACCAGCATATATGGAATGTAACAAAAAAGTATCTTCTTTGGGTATATGAAAATGGGATTAGAAAATACCTGAAATAAATAATATTTATTTTTCATAGACCTATGTAGCATGTGCTTTGAAAGGAAACTTTATTTTTATAAATTTTAATTTTTTAATTTTTTAGGTATGGATTTTCAAATATGCGCTATATTTCTTCACTAATTAGCGGTGTTGGTATTTTTATGATGGGTGCAGGACTCTCTTGGTACCATGGGATCATGGGATTGCTTCATCCTGAGCCAATGGAATCCCTTCTATGGGTAATCCTTTTTTTCTTTTTCCACTGTTTCCCTCAGTTTGGTAGAAGTATGTCATAGTGACTGAGCACCATAGCATGCCTTTCTCAGAATAGTATTGTGTTAGTCATCTTTTTATTTTTAGTACAGTATTGCTGACATACAAAACTTATCAGAGGAAAGATTAATTTTGGCTCATGTCTTCACAGGTTTCAGTAAATGGTTAGCTGATTTCAATGTAAACCTAAGAAGGAAAGTAGAGAGGCAGCCTTTAAGCACAGAGAGGAAGAAGGAGAGGGAGGGAGAGGAAAAGGGAAAGGAAAGGAGGGAGGGAAAGGGAAAGGAAGAAGAAGGGACTGAGGAAGAGAGAAATAGAAAGAACAAACTTGCTTTGTGATCTGAAGCTTCAGGTTGCAAGCCTGGTGGAAATGGGAAGAAGAAAGGCAGTCACCTTTCTTCTACCTGAGTCTTCTGTACTTTTTCTTTTATCCCTCAGCAATACCCAACACTGGGACAGAGGCTAAAAGTATTAGCACAGTATTCTTACTTTGTATTAATTTTTTCCTCTTGCCATTATCGATGTTTAAAGTGATCTTTTCCGTCTTTATTTCTTAGAGATTACATTTCTTGACCAATCTGACTAGCTCCCTTGACAAGAATAAACTGGTTGCATAGCACTGTCCCTCAGCTTCTACAACTCGTGGTATAATTCGAGACATACTTGGCATGGCTTTGTTGTGGCCTCCTTATTTCCAGTTCTTCTAAAATGGTTCGCATGCAATGTGCAGTACAGTGGGTATAAGCCCAGGCTGGGGCCACCTTCTGTGCAAAGCCTGAATATGTGCTCTTAGTACCTCTCTTTGGGAGTAACTGAAACCAGTTTTGTTGTCTGTTTTGTGTCATCAAACCAGGTCCTGCTGTGTAGTTCAGGCTGACCTTGAATTCATTATGTAATTGAGATTGGCCTTGAACTCACAGCACTCTTCCTACCTCAGCTTCCTGAGTGCTGGGATTATAGGCATGTGGCATCACACCTGACTGAATCAAGTCTTGTTTTAACATCCTGCTATATCATACAAACAGTATGAGAACAGGGCTATTAAAGTAGGCTTATTTTCATTGCTGTTGATTAGTTTCCTACAGTCTTTATTGGTCAGTTTCTTATAATATATTTCATATAACTCAAATGAATAAACCCGTATTTCCTCTATTTTGAAAACTTTTGGCTACTTTATAGATGCAGTACTTCATTGCCCTAGCATTCATCCAATTTGTATAGCATGACTTCATAGAGGCAGAGCAGTCTCTGAAGTTAAGAGGTCAAGTTTTCAGTTTTGTGTAGTTTTAATGGGTTTTGTATTTCTGGATATTGGAATTAGGGTTCCATTAGCTTATGTATGGCCCTTTGTTAAAGTCAGTACAGTATAAACCAGTTCATGTTTTTTGGGTATTTAGAATCCTTAGTTCTAATAATGAGCTTTCTTCTTTTGTTGGATAAGTGTATCTTAAATCAGGGATAAAGCAGAAGGATATGAAGAATTATTAGGAAGTTTAGCTACTGTTTCAGTTATACTAGCAATAATTAATTTCAGGTTGATGGTAAGATTCGGCGGAAAGAGCCCAGAACTGAAGCTGAAAGCCTGCATTTCAGTTCATTTTTTGGTGCCATTTGTGTGTACTCAGTCACATCATTTAACCCTGGAGCCTCAGTTTCTAAAAGAGAATTATAAGAATGTTACATTAAGTTTGATATTGTCACACTTATTTAAAAAAAAAACCCTAGGTTTTCAGAAAGATGTGTTGAAAATTTTACAGATGTTTGGTTTGAATTTCATTAAATTTTTAATACATTTGTGTCACTATCTTTTACATATCTTAGACTAAAACTTTGTCTTTAATTGACGAGTATCCTGTGGCTAGAAATAAGTGGTTGTAGCAAAAGAAATAATTGATTGCTGATTGCTGTTTAGGGCTACTGGCCACTTTGAATCAGGATTCTCTCCACACTGAGAATCAAACAAAAATCTAGAAATTACTTGGGTGTGTTGTGGAGCTTTACTGCATCTGGTATCCTTAACCTAGATGTCAAGTGTTTGTGCCCACATCTCATTGTCCTGTTTTAGACTGTTTCTCATCGAAATCCTTATCATATAGCTTGGGTTTGAATTGTTTCTGGTTTTGGATATTATAAATTTTATATATGAATAATTATCATTCTTTAGTGAAATAAAATTCTGTATTTTAATTTTTTAGGCATATTGTATTTTAGCAGGATCGTTGGTATCTGAAGGAGGTAAGTACTGTCTCAAAGTAGTCCTTGTTCTGAGTTAGTGATATGTATTCCAACAGTTGATTATTATAGTTTTATTAAGTTGGGTTGATTAATGAAACTTTGACAGGAGTATAAGCTTTGTCTACTTCTGTAAGAAAGTTTTTGTGTACTGTACAGTGGCTGTCCTGTAATAGATGAGGGAAGAGAAAAATGTTTTATTCAGAGCATCATATAATGCTCAGTACGACAGAAATGGAGTATAATAAAACAAACTATGCTGAGCTTTTAAAAAACAGGTTTTAGTAGTATTAGTGAAGAGCAGAGGCCATCTTGTTTTGCCATAAGACTATTTTGAGAATTTCTGGAATATATAGCTTTGGTGCTACTATAATAATATCAAATGACAGGCTGGGGAGGTGGCTCAGTTGAATAAGTGCGTCATTGGCAAGCACAAGGGCCTGAGTTCAATCCCTGGTTCCGCCAAAAAATACAAAATAAATAATGTCCAATAAAACTGCGTAATTCACTGTGGTACACCTAGCGTATTTACCCTGAAACACTGTCATTTCCAGTGAGTGGTATAGCTTCACCTATTTTTAAAATTAATATGATTTTAATTCACAGATCATAATTATATATGTTTATGTCTCTTCTTTGAAAGACTGTAAAATAGTGATAACGCAATTTGCCTCAAAAGGTTGGATCAGAAGTGATTGTGCTGAGTGTGAAGCCTTCCAAATAGTAACTGTTCAATGTTAAGACTGTCATTATAATAATTCTATTTAATGACTATCATTTGAAAATATGAGATTGATTTTATTATGATTAATTGGAGATTTGATAATGACTAGAACTTTTCCTTATTTCCAACATGCTATTAAAGTATTATGAGGGGGCCAGGAATATAGCTCAGAAGCATAGTGCCTGTCTGGCAAGCTCAAGGTCCTGGCAACCCCCCCACCAAATAAAGTATTATGTATATTTGTGTTTTGAGATCCCATCTTAAAGTCTGGGAGTACAGAATTTCTTTCTTGCTGATATGAATGCTTTCCTTTCAGCGACACTTCTTGTAGCCATAAATGAACTTCGTAGGAGTGCTCAGGCCAAAGGAATGTCATTTTATAAGTATGGTATGTATTTTAGAAGCCTTCTTAATTTCCTCTCTTTTATTCATTTAAAATAGCTTCATACTATTGCTGTGTTCTTAATAGATGGATGCAAAATATGTATCTCAGTGTCTTCCCTGTGTGTTTCTTACGAATAAAATGAAATGTAATCTGAGCATGTGGATACTTTCATTTGGGTTTGGCTGGCTGGCAAGATAGCTCAGCAGACTAAGTGCCTGGTTTGGCAAGCAACAGGGACCAGGATTCAATCCCCAGCACTACATGCCATGCCAGCCCTGACCCCAGGCACACTGAGCTCGCCAGCGAGTCTGGGCATGGTGACATACTTCTGTAATCCCAGCACTGGGGAGTTCGAAAACAGAATTGCTGCAAGTCCGAGCTGTGTAGTGAAAACCTATACCAAATACTTTAAAAAAAGAAAAATTCATAGTCTTTGTGTTTGGCTAAGTGAACTTCTGTATGTCTATGTGATATTGAACTTGAAAAAATAATTTGACATGTAAACCAAAAAATTATGTTTATCTTGAACAGGTTTTTAAAAATTGTGATCTGTCCTACATTTTTATTTAAATTTCTGGCTTAGTTTTAATTGGATAATTACTCACTTGTCTTATAGTATCAAGTGAACATTTCAGAAATGTTCTTTTCTCCCTTTCTCCCCCATGATTAAGTAATGGAAAGTCGTGATCCTAGTACCAATGTTATATTATTGGAGGATACTGCAGCAGTCTTGGGAGTGACGATAGCAGCCACTTGCATGGGCCTTACTTCTCTAACAGGTAAAGTTTTCTTAAATTATAGGTGATTTATTGTGTCACACAGTTCCCTAATATATAGGGGTTTTGTTCTTAGAACATTGAATAATTTTAAACCAGTAAACGATTAAATATTAATTCCTCCTAGTAATCATTTGTTTGTATAAAATATTTACTCAGTAAAAGTATTAGATTTTCTCTGAATTAGAAATTTCTCTACATTAGAGCTGAGCATGGTAACACATGTCTGTAATTCTAGCACTGGGGAGCTGAGGGAAGATCACTGTAAGTTTGAGGCCATCCTGGGCTGTGTAGTGAGCTCAAAGGCAGCCCAGAACACATAGCAAGCTCCTCTCTCAAAAAATGAAAACAAAAGTCCACAAAAAGGAAAGAAATTTTTCCACATTAGAAATAAGTAAAGATATTAGTAGATTTCTATAATACTGCAAACCTTTCTAGCTATGACTTAAATTTTATAGTCTTTGTGATCTATAAACCTTTTATCTATAAAAGTTTGGGTAATGTGACCATTAACTTCAGAAGTTGATTAAGATGAGAAAACTTTAATGAACTCAAGTTCTCAATAAATGTATGTTGTGGTTCTTATTCATTTTTGCTTTTCGTGCTAATAATTGCTGTTACCTCTATATTTATTTAACTCTAAGTTGGTTCTGTCCTCATTCTTGTAGCACATTAAGTCTTCTGTACAATACAGTGAGAAGACTAAAAAAATTTTTTTTTTTAAAACAAAACCAGTTAATTTGAAAAATCTATGAAGTTGGGAGCTCTTTTGGAACTATTATACTTCTGTTCTCCATTTGGTATTGTATTTCCATTCTCCATATTTAAAATAATTTCAGATAACGAGCTTCCACAGTTCTTCAGTGTTTCTTCAAATATTCTGAACTACAAATTGTTCTTTCTCATCTTGAATGTACATTTTAAGACTAAAGTTGCATTTTCCAGTGTAGAATGTTGAGTTTGTTTTTCTGGTTTACTTTATAGTTTTAGACTTTTTTTGGACATAAATTCTTTCAATTTGGCTTTCTAAAGAGCAGTATTTAATGGATAATGCTTCATAAGTGGATAAATGAATTTACTTTTTAGTAGTGTTTTTTGGTTTTTGTTTTTGTAGTAGTGTATTTGAACATTAGGCCTTCAACCTGATCTATGTTTCCCACTTTTAAAAATGTTTTTTAAAAAAGGTCTTGCTAAGTTGCTGTTATCAGGGTGAGCTGAAGCTTGTAATCCTCTTGCCTCAGCCTTCAGAGATTGTAGACATGTACTGACCTAGTGTTATATTTTGACTCTACATGAATAAAATTAACAGATTGAGATTTTTTTTTAGCAAAATGTGTTTAATCAAGCATTAAAATAGTTAATATTGATGACATTTCATTTTTTGACATTTCATTTTTGAAATAAAAGTATTTATTATAAAAGTCATGTGTATAAAACTTAAAGGAATGAAATGTGACATTCATTAATGTCTATACTATAAATATTACCTGTGCCCTTATCAATAATAAATTAGCATTTCTTACTGGTTGTGAGGAAGCATTAAGTCTCAACAATTTAAGGCAGATTTTAAAAGCAGAATCACCTGGATGATCTAGTGAAACAATGGTCAGTCTCACCTTCAGAATCTCTGCTTCAGGAATTATGGGATGAAGCCTGAGAATTTGTGTTTATATCACACTCTCAAGTGATACTGATCTGCTGGTCCAGAAGTCACATGTAGGAACTGCCACCATCAAGCCTTGATTTCATATGATGAGTTTACTTTTCTTCGATGTATATAGAATTGGTATCTAGTTAGGTACCATCCTTGATCCAGTAAGAAGAGTCAGCCTTATCATTTTCTGTAGACTTTAATGCTCTTCTAGGTTGGTGATAATAATAAGACATGAAAAATTGTGATTTCTTAAAGGTTTTGATTTCACAGTTACTCTACCCATCTGGGGTAGAAAAGTATTACTGATATCTAAAGCAATAAATTGATTCTTCATAAATATGAAAATGGTATCTTTACCTGAAAATGCTCTGAGATCTTACCAATGTGATGACCAGATGCAAGAAACAGATATAAGATAGTTCAGTGACATAATGCTTTCATTTAATGTGTATAAATTTTGCTATCCTTTTTTTTTCTTTTTCTTTTTAAAGGTATCAGTTATTAGGCTCATAGTAAGAAATTTAGAACACTAATTTATGAGGATAAATATCATTTGTCAAAGCAAAAACAGATTGTAAATAGCCCTGAAGCTGAGGAACAGCTTTGATTTTTGCTAAAATCTGTGAATCTACTGCTCTCAGATGATCTACCTTGCTCTGCTTTGAAATCTGGTATCTTTCTTGGTGTTGAAGATTTCACTCTCCTGGTGTCTGGGTTTCTGCAGCTTCTTCTTCTGTTTCTTTTTTCTTTCTTT
>PVKA01044408.1:0-16196 GCA_004027165.1 Ctenomys sociabilis | reverse complement strand
TTTTTTTTTTTTTTTTTTTTTTTTTTTTTTTTTTTTTTTTTTTTTTTTTTTTTTTTTTTTTTTTTTTTTTTTTTTTTTTTTTTTTTTTTTTTTTTTTTGGAGTTTTTGGGTCTTCCAAGTAAAGTATCATGTTGTCTGCAAATAATGATAATTTGACTTCTTTTTTTACCTATTTTTATTACTTTTATTTCTCTGTCTTGTCTAATGGCTCTAGCTAATGATTCCAGAGCTACATTGAATAGGACGGGTGATAGAAGACTTCCTTGTCTTGTATCAGATCTAAGAGTAAAAGATTGCAGTTTTTCCTCATTTAAAATTATGCCAGCCATTGCTTTTCATAAGTGGCTTTCATCATGTTGATGTAGAGGCCTTTTATTCTAATTTCCTGTAGGACTTTGAACACAAATGCACGTTGAAGCCTTTTCTGCATCGAGATGATCACGTGGTTTTTAGTTTTTTTGCTCTTCTTTGCCTTATTTCCTCCTTCTTTCTTGAGTTTCCCTGGCATTTTCATTGTCATTTTTCCTGGGACATTGTGGAATGTAGTACAGTGCTCTCTTATCTAGGAGCCTGGAAATTTCTCTGCTGTGGGGATGGTCCTGTGTATCACAGTACACATGGCAGTATCTATGGTCTCTGGCCAGTATATTGCAGTACAGTAGTGGACTAAAAGGTGAAGATAAGCCCAATATGGAGTAGAGGCAAGGAAAAAATCTTTATTCAGCACGGAGACATCAGCAGAGCTTCTGCTGAGAGGAAGTCTGGGTTCGGTACAGCGAGATGACTCAGTGGGAGGTCCTGCCCTTGTGGAGGTGGCAGTGTGGTGGAGGAGACAGCTGTATAAATAGAGGGACACACACCAGTACAACAGTGCCCAACCTAACCTGGAAGTTATGAGGACTTTCTGGAGGAGGTGATCCCGAATGATGGCTTAGCAATGGCAAGGATAGGGTGGAAGGTGGCACAGGAAAGAGAAACACAAGGTGGGAATAGGTGAGGTCTGCCCACTAAGTGTGGGCAGTGTTGTTGAGGAAGTGTAGTAGGTGGCTGGAGTGTCCAGCAAGTCCTATGCAGGGCTTTATTAAATTTCAATTATCAAGCAAAATTGTGAGCACATTTCTGATGTATAAGCGGCCACTGTGATGCAAGGACACATTCTGGCAAGGTTATCTCGAGCTGTTGAACGTGAGCATCATGCGTTCATGCTGTTGGGCATGCTGGCCTCAGGGGCTGGGACCTTTGTCCTACCATCTCAGTGAGCTGGGGTAGGAACAGGCCCAGCTCTGGCCCAATGCAAGAGACCAACTGGGAAGAGAGACCAGGGATTCCTGGCCAGGGAGGCTCAGTGGTTGGTGAAGTCATGCCAGAGATGCAGGGTGTTCTCCAGGCCGGAGAGATGTCCAAGGCTGATGTTGGAGGAGGTTGAGAAAGTGAGATGGTGGGGGCTTGAGAGAACTCTGAGGGGTGCCTAGCATGGAGATTGGGGTTCATGGGCATGGACCTCTTCATCAGAGCCAGCCCAGGCTAACTTTGGGCCTGTCCTTGCCCCCCAGCAGGCAGTCCAGGTCTGGATGGTTACCGTAGGCTGCTCCCTGAGGTTTTAAAGATCTCCAGTCAACCAAGGTCCGAAAGGAAAATACCAGAAACAAAAACACATCCAGTTTTAATTGTGTGGTGCAGCACTGAGTCGCGTGATGAGACCCTGTGCTGCCCTTCTCCACCCTGCAGGGCTGTGGCTCTTCCCTTCGTGCAATGTGTCCACACTCTATACGCTGCCTACCCATTGGTCACTTATGAGCCATCTAGGTTAGAAGATCAACTGCTGCTGTAGGATAGAACTTGGGTTCTGCTGCCCTTATTTTACTTCAACATGACCCCAATCACTTCTTAACCTTCTGGCTAAGATCAAACATAAAAGCAAGCAATAGAGCAAAACAGTCATGGTTCTGGCTATTCAGATACATCAAAGAGAAATTGAGGAGCTCTCGTTTTAAGTGACAATTCTTGATTCTCCCCAGAGCTCAGAATTACCTGGAGTTTCAAGCATCCATGTAGGGTCTTTCAATACCTCCTGGAAATAAGGGGGAAAGGGAAGCTTGGTACTGGTTTCCTGGAGAACTAGAGAGGGTGAAGGGAACCTAGAAAGTAGCTTGAAAAAATCCAGGTAGATGATATATTTGCTAGATATCCTGGACTAGAAAAGAAGCCCTTCCAGAAAATCCAGCTACTGAGAGATCAGAAAGAGGTAAGTAGTAGAGGGGGGAAGCAATTCTGGTTCAGTTCATCACCTATCTAACAGGGAAGCCTGCCTGCCCACACCTGCATCCCTGAGCCCCTCCACCCTGCCCTGCTGCACCTTTTCCCCCATAGCATTGATCACATTCTTACATACTATGTGAACCATCTCAATTAGTATTTTGCTTTGTTTTGATTTTCTTTCTTTTTTTTTTTGAGCCAGGTCTCACTAAATTCGTAGCTGAAGCTGGCCTTTGATTCACTGTGTAGCCAAGGCTGCCCGTGAACTCTCAGTGATTCTTCCAGGCTCAGCCTCGTGAAGGTGGGGATGACTGGCCTGCCCCCCTCACCAGGCTCGCTCATTTCAGACTTGTGCTTTTGGGGCCAGCGTGTCTCCTTTAATCAAACCAAGCTGCACAAAGTTGTCTTTAGGTGCTTTATTCCTGGTGATGGTCTCTGGAGCCTCATTCAGAGGGTGATACCTAATTGATTCTTCCTTTGGAGAAAAGATGTGGAAACAGAATCAAAACGGGGATGGAGACGGCAAATGAAGAAAAAGATTGCCACCTGTTTCCAAATTTCTGACTCTTGCTGTCTTTGAGATTTTTTTGGTCAGTAACCAGGATCAAACTCAGAACCTTGCACTTGCCAGGCACGTGCTTATGTTATTGAGATATCGCCCTCTTGCTGTCTTTGAATTCCTTCTTCTGTGACTGCCTCTCCCTGAATTCAGCATCCTCTGTGCGTCTGTGCATGTGTGTCTGTCTACTGATCTAATAGTCTCTATTATCCCACTGTCTCCTCTGCATCCCTATCTCTCCTTTGAAGCTGTATCTTGCATGTGTTTCTCTGTTCTGTGACTTTCTTTCCTTCAGAGTTTCTATTTTTGAAATTCTCGATCTTATTTCTTCTTCCCATTGTCCTACCCCTTCCTGGCTGTCCTGGGCCACCCCCCTGTCAGGGCCAAGGCCTCACACTGCATTTTCCCAGCTAGGAAGAGTAAAGGAGGGAGTGGGAGGGGAGAACGGAGGGTGATAGTGAGAAAGGGGGAGAGGAGTAGAAACCGGTAAGCAGGAGGGAGAGACCGCAGGGCTGGGACAGCTTCCACCCCTGCTCCACAAGCCTCTTGTCCATCTAGCACTAGCCTCTGGAAAGACAGCTCCCATGGAATTCAGGAGGCATCAGGCAGGAGTCTCTAGGATCCGGGAGCAGGCAGCACCACTGGATTTCCAGGAATACAGAGGCCTTGACTGTTGTGGAGCAAGGCCAGAAGGGGTTGTAGGCCCTGCTGTTCCTCCCACACACTGCACTCTGCGAAGCACCTAGGCCTCCAGGATTCCTAGGAAACCCTGGGAGGGAGGGAAAATCATGAAACAGAGGGCTGTTTTGGCAAGGAGCTAAAGACACCTCCTTCATGCTTTCCCCTCTTCTGTCCCCTCCTCTGGAGAAGACAGAGCCTGTGAGTGGAACAGGGAAGAGCCTTCCTTCTGCAGCAGCTGTGTGTTCCCCAATGTCTATCAGGGAAGCAGAGAGGAATCTGTTTTGTGGGCAGGAGGATGACAGAGTAGCTTTCTGTTCTGAATGATGGGATGTGGAGAGCAGAGCCAGGTAATATAAACCAGGTACTGAGGATTGGGTTTCTGTGTACCCAGCTGCTCGAAGTGGGGAAGGGAGTCTGGGTGTAAGGGTGGAGGCTGGCCCTGAACGGTGTCTCCACTAACAGAATGTCTGTTTATTACCTTTTTTATTTGTATTTTATTGTTTTTTTTTTTTTTTTTTTTTTGTCTTCAGTACTGGGGATTGAACTCAGGCCCCTGTGCTTGCCAGGGAAGAGCTTATTCCATGAGCCATCTCCCCAGTCCTATTACCTTTTTTTTTTTTAATTTACTTGAGAAAGAGTGTAGCAGTAATTGATATGACATTAGGAGCACTACACGTTTAGAAGACTAGAATGACAAGAATTCTATACTGGACTTTTTGCTGAATTCACACATCTACACTATTTGAATGGCAGTGGATATCCGCCATCTCTGACAAAAATATACAAAAAAAAAGGGATACAAATGAAGAACCATCTTGTTGTGAAAAAATATATCTTTATATACTAAGTAGGGCAGTTACTTTTTCTTAGTTCAAAAATGAGAAGAGTTGTACAAATAGTGTTTAGACTAGATATCATGTCTGCATCTTGAACTATGAATAATTACTTCAAAGACAACAATATTCAATGTATTAAATATTGTAACTGTCCTACTAATCTGTTTTGAAACTGTCTCATTGCTATTTCTTTCACAATAAAATTAATTTTAAAAAAACCTGGGCCCTGGGCTCTTTGGCTACCACTCTGTTCTCTGACAGAGTCCCCCTCATGCAGGATACAGTCGCACACTTGAGTCAGCTCTGTTTTTGCTCAGCCCCTTGTGTCACGGTGCCATAATGGGTACAGAAGAGCCTCAGGAGGAGGTGCACACAGTGTGATTGGTCAGCAGGTGGCAGGGCTGGTCCCTGAACTGCTCAAGTCACAACGGAGGAGGGCATTGGAAAGGGAACCCTTGTAATCCTGCTTCACGGGCACAGTGTGGGGCATGGGGGGCTACTGGGGATCCAGTAAAGAGATTGGCTTGAGGAGACTGTGAGTCCCAAGTCTGCTTGAGCGGCATAGGCAGCTTGTGTGTGTGTGTGTGTGTGCGTGAGAGAGAGAGAGAGAGAGAGAGAGAGAGAGAGAGAGAGAGAGAGAGAGAGACAGAGAGAGACAGAGAGAGAGACATAGAGAGAAACATAGAGTGACAGACAGAGAGACAGAAACAGACAGAAACAGAGAGACAGAGAGACACACAGAGAAAGACAGAAATGAAGAGAGAGAGACAAACAGACAGACAGAGCCAGAGCCAGAGCCAGAGAGATGCAGAGAAAGAGAGAGAGACACACACAGAGAAAGATAGTGAAAGACAGAGAGAGAGACACACACACACAGAGTCAGAGAGAGCCAGAGACAGAGAGAGATGGAGACAGAGACAGAGATAGAGACACAGAGAGACAGAGACAGAGAGACAGAGAAAGTGAGAGACAGAGAGAGAGACACATACAGAGAGAGACAGACAGAAAGATGGACAGAGAGAAAGTGATTATGCCTTGTCCCTTCCAAAATTCATGTAGAAGTCTGGGTCTCCTCATGACAGTGATGAGAAAGTGCAGAAATTTTATGAGGTAGCTAGGTCATTAAGATGTAATGAGTAATTTCTTGCATGAATGAGTTTTATCTTCCCCAAGACTGCATCTGTTATTACAAGCATGGGTTGTTACAGAGCGAGTCCACCTTTGTGTGCTTGCTTTACTGCATGCACCCACTTGCCCATCTCACTTTCCTCCTGGTATCAAAGAAGCCCCCTTCACATGCTCAGCAGGCCTGGGTGCTGTGATCCTGGGTCTCCCAGGCTTCTGAATCATGTGCAGAACAAATTTCAATTCCGTATAAATTACCTGGCCCCAGCATTATGCAATACTGCCTAGAGCCACATTAGCACGGGGTCTCTGGGGCCTCTTGGGAAGGACACAAATCCTGGCCATGAGGGCCCTGTGTCCTAATGGCATCACTTTGTTGGTTAAGATTTCAACAGTGGATCTGAGGGAGTCACAAACACCTATGTCATGTCTATTCCCATGTGCTTGCAAAAAGCAGCACCATTCCCTAGACCCTACCTCGTCATCTGTGAAATGTGACTATGTGAAGTCAACATCCATCATTGGGTAGCTCTGCAGATCCAGAGCACATCTGCTGGCACACAGGCTATGAGTTTGGGTGTAGCTGCTCCAGCACCAGTAGCTGCTGAGGTGTTCCAAGACCAATTCAGTTGTCAATAGTTGGGGCCAAAAATATAGCTCAGTAGAATAATATGCACTTGCCTGGCACTCAAGGGCCTGAGTTCAATACTCGGTTCTGCAAAAAAAAAAAAAAAATTAAAAAAAAATCCAAAAAATAAAGAAAAAATAGAAGTTGCCAATGGGGGTTCCTTTGCCTCCATGCATGCAGCAGTCCTCATTTGAGGAGTCATCTGGAGACACTGGAAGCATCTATGTGTTGGAGCAGACCAGTTTGCAAGGCCAGTGGCCCTGCACCTCGTCTCCCACCTGAGCCCCCTTCAGAGTGGAAGACCCCATCATGCACCGCTGTGAGTGGATGAAACCCTCCTGAGTGCCAACTTCATCTAGGGTCCAGCTTGTCACTGGAGTGTGGAGTGGGGAGACAATGCTATCTCAGGCTGTGAGAGGGGTCGCAGAGCAGAAGCTTGGGGTCGCTCAAGTGTGCTGCCCAGAGAGCGGGCCAGCAGAAGGGCAGCCCACAGCTTCCACAGAGGATGCCAGGAGTAGAGATCTGGGGGTCCCTTGCAGTCCGTGCTGCAGGAACCCTCAAGGCTGTGTCCCCAAACCCCAGGGATGTCATTGCCAAGTGAGGGGGAGAAGAGGAAACAGTGTTGGCTTGGCTTCCTGTTCTGTTGTTGAGGCTTAAATATTATTCCCGAAATTGAAATTCTGGACTTGCAGCTGTGAGCAGCTGGGGAACATCGATGCGAGGCAGGGCTTCTCTGGAATCCCCTTCTCTTCCTGAAGACAGGATCAGAAAGGAGGGAGCACAGGTCCTCCACCTGTTTCTGTTGTTTTGCCATTTGAGGAGATTAAACTTCTTTCCCCACATAAACTAAAGGTCCAAAGCCACACCTGGAGCTCAGGTGTGCTTTGTGCCTGGCCATTGCCTGTGCCTCAGGCCTGCATACCTCCTCCTGAAGGCAACCCGTGAAGCGTGTAGCCTTGCTTCCCTTTGCCTATGCAGAGGGTTTTCTGCCATTCTGCATCATATTTTTCCTTTCCTTTCCTTTCCTTTCCTTTCCTTTCCTTTCCTTTCCTTTCCTTTCCTTTCCTTTCCTTTCCTTTCCTTTCCTTTCCTTTCCTTTCCTTTCCTTTCCTTTCCTTTCCTTTCCCTTCCTGTCTTGAGACAGGGACTTGCATGTAATTCAGGTTGCTCGTGAGCTCTCCATGTAGCCCAGGCTGGCCTTGAACTCCTTGTGGTTCTTCTGCCTCAGCTTCCTGAGTATGGAGATTATAGGCATGTACCACCATGCCAAGCTGGCCTTAGATTCTTGTCATGCCCCTGTGTGTATGCAGCCAACACAGTTGCATGTCTCTTCTCCTTTAACTTGCCTACTGACTGTTTCTCTGACTCAGGTATTGGGCCATCCAGAAGGGACAGGGAGGCTTCTGGAACCCCTATATTGTATTTCTTCAGGGACTGGTTGTGGGCTTTCCAGCCAGATCCCATCTTGGACAGGACCCCTCTGATCTTTGAGATGATTTTCATTTTCCAAATGTTGACTGAGTATCCCATACTGAAGTGTTTGGCAAATGGGCTCATTTACATGAGCTCTGCAAATCTCCCATCAATAATTTTTTTTTTTTTTCGTATTTAAGGAAAGGGTCTACAGGGTGTTCAGGGTCTCACTACTAGATCAGCCTCATAGTGAGCTGCCTGTTTACATTCTCCCAAGATCTGGGATAACTAGTGCACCATCATGCTTAATCTAAGTTGCACCAGGGGCTTGGAATTAAATCCCGGCCCCTTGGCCTGCTTGCAGGTGCTTTAAACCACTAAGCTATTTGGCCTGCCCTAGTAATTTTGTATTCTGAGGAAATGTTTTCACAAGATAACTGGACTGCCCGAAACTGAGGTGTATCATTCATTCACTCATCAGGCAGTTTTGGCGTGGCTTCCTGAGGGACTGCGAGTGACTCCTCAGCAAGTCCAGCAGACGTATTCCTGGTCCCATCTCTGACATCTGCCTTTGGAAAAGTGCTTTAAGCTGCATCCTCTGACTCTGTTCCAGCCTCCGCTTCTGGTTACTTGCTGATGATATTTGGAATTTATTGGCTGGAGAAATATCCCTTCAGTCTCTGCCTTCTTACTCACATGGTGGTTTTTCTGCTGGCCAAACTTCCTCTTTTCATTAGGACAAACGTCATTTTTGATTTTGGGTCCACCCTACTCTAGTATGACTGCATCTTAACTTAAAGAATTACACTTGCACTTATCCAATTCAAATAAGCATATATTCGGAGACACTGGCACTTAGAACTTCAATATGGAAACAGAAATGGAGGCCACAATTCACTCCATAGTACCAGGGAGTGTTGCCAATAGCCACCAGCAGCTAGGAAAGAGGCTTAGAGCTTCCAGAAGGAACCAAGCCTGCCAATCCATGGAGTTCAGATTTCTGGTCTCCACAGCTGTGGGATAATCCATTTCTGTGGTTTTAAGCCACTAGGACGGTGGTAATGAGTTGCAGTGGCCCTAGCAGACTAATATGATAGATCAGCTGTGATACACCTGTTGCACTGGCCTTTCTCCTGGAGACTGTCATGAAGACCTTCCCATTCTGAAACAGTCAGGACCACAACGAACCACTGGGAGTTTCGTCTTCCAAATCCCAGGTCCAAGGTTTGAGAATAAAACCTGCTGAACGGGGAGGGCTGTGAGGAGGGGAGGCACGTCGAACAGGAAGTGAGTCACTTTTGTCTGGGTCTCAGAGAAGAGGGAACACAGAGAGAGCGAACTCATCCCCAGTCATAATGTCAACCATGGCCATGGTTCATGATGGAGTCTGGGATCTCCACTTGATGAGCTTTCACCAAAAGACCTCCCTAAGATAACTGTTATAGTGCCCATGTCAAGGAAGTGAGTGCAAGGAGGGACACGTGACTGGTCTGAGTTCACACAAGTAGTGGCGGAGCTGGGATTTAAATATGGCTCTTAGAGGATGCAAAACACATGTGCTGTCTGCAGTGTGGTGTTCTGGGAAATGACTAATGACTTACTCTCCAGGGGAGAAAGCAAGTGTGTGTGTCTATATAACCATGACAATAAATCGTACCGACTCTAAAGGATGTAGTAGACATAGTGATATAAAATTCTCTGCATTATGATTGCAATGTACAATTACAACTGCTTGCCTTGAAAAGAGGTGATTCCTTGAGAACTAAGTGCCAGTGCTTCTCATTCCATTGCTGACCATGTCACAGCATCAGGCTACAAATGCACACCTGGAGCAGCTCGATTCAGTGACAAGGTAGCTCCGGTCATGTAGCTGTTACATGAAGGCAGTTTGGCAGTTTCTTTACTGCAGGTAAAACAAGGAAGACGAGTGTTGAGATTCATTTGTTCATCAACATATAGAAAAATAGTTAACAAATGATGAATTTCAATAATTCATTCTCTTCGTTTCTTTTATCACTTATTTCATCGAAGTGTATATGATTTAAATTTATGATGTTGATGGTAGGATTCATGAAATTTGAATGGTTTTCCCTTTGGGAGCTGATGGGCCATTTTAGCATGTTGCCAAGGCTGTGCCTCCATTTCTGAATAGGGATGAGAAACACCAGGGCTCTACGAGACAGATTCATAGGAGCCGAGGCTGTTGGTTGTTCTGAGGTGTTCCCAGCCTCTGGGAATTAGATTGGTCATTGACGTGATTGAGCCTTGGTGTCATCTCTGCCTTAGACGCCATCCAGTAGTGTCAGGGTTAGGTTGAGTGCATAGTTACAAAATGGTAGTTCATTTTATCCCTCTTCTTTGTTTAGCTTTGTCAGAGATGGGTATTCCTTTGTCATTTAAATATTGCAGGTGCCTGAATTCAGCAAAATATTCCAATATAGTTCAGTAGTCTGTAATACTCGTGGATTTCCATAAGACTGAGAGTGTCAGAAGTGGACTTGAGAATTTTATAGCTCAGCATATTAAAATGGCTTCACTTCTTATATTTCAATTTATACTTTTCTGCTGGATCGTTAAGATCAAGATAAAGCAAGACCAACACAACAACAAATGTAGCTTTTGTATGTGATAAGGTCAGTCAAATACCGTCACGATTTATCCTGAAACCCTGTTCCACAGTTTGTACATCCTTTTTTTAGTGTCAGTCATGTGGATGATTCATGGCCATTGCTTGATCAACTTGCTGTCTGTGAAAGCCTGAGAAAATGTTTTCTTCCCATGTGACTCTCCTTAGACACACTCTACATCATTAGTCACATTCCTCTGTGGCTCCAAAATCTCCTTGATCAGAAAATTTGGGACTCACTTGAGTTACATGGTATCACATTAAAGGTTCTCCTATGTTGTGAGTCTTCACTGAGTTGAAAGGTTAGGACCAAAATGTTGGCTGCTTTTCCAGCCTTTCATTTTTATTTTATTATTTTATTGAAGAACAAATACCAATGAGAGAGTTTCAAGTCAAATTAGTAGGACAGATTCAACAATCAATACATTGCACATTGTTTTTGTAGTGGCTTTTTGTTTTACAAGGTGCATACATGATACTCTATCTACAAACACTATTAGAACATATGCTTCTAATCAATGAGTTAAGAGAATGTAGCTGTATACCCATCTTTTTTAAAAGAAGAATTAAAGTACAGTTTCAATAATTAGTAATTTTTACTTTGTTAACTTCCTACTGATAATCCATAGTACAAGAAGCAGACAGGATATCCTGTCCAAACACTACTATCACAAATCTTTCTTTTCATACAATTATGCAAAAGTACTGCATATTTATCCTAATTGTACTGTTTATACAAATACAGAATGGTTCTTCCGTTCTATTCCCTTTTTTTTGTTTAGTCCTATCAAAGATGGGTATTCTATTTTCATTCAGTTGTTATAGGTGCTTGAATTCAGGGAAACAATGCAACACAGTCCAGCAGTCCACAATAATAGTGGGTTATCAGAAGTTGTTCACTAGAGTATTTACAGCTCAGCTTATTATTATAGCCTTATTTTATATACCTCATTTTTATACTTTTCTGTTGGATGGTTAAGACCAAGATAAAGCAAGACATACATTACAAAAAATGTAACTTTTGTATCTAAGTTATGAGGTCGGTCAAGTCTCTTCAAGGATTATTCTGTAACCTTGTACCTCACTCTGTGGAACCTTTGTCAGTGTCAGCCATGTAGATGAGTCACGGTCATTGCTTGACTAGTTTGTTCTTTGTGAGAGCCTGAGAGAAAGTTTTCTCTCCATGTGACTACCGTTAAGCACGGTACAGATCATCAATCACATTCCTCTGTGGCTCCACAATCTCCTTGATCAGAAAATCTAGGACACTCTTAGATCCCATTATGTTACAGTAGAGGTTCTCCTATGTCTTGAGTCCTCACTGACCTTGAAAGGCTGGATCCAAAATGTTCACTGATCTTGCACCCTTATAATTCTCCAATTTTTGATCTGTCAACTTAGGTTGTTAACCATCCAGAAGAGAAGCTGATTGTTACCCTGAAACATATGCAGTTCAGTTTACCCTAACTATCTGATGAAATTCTTTTTAGTTGTTGTTATACCTTCCTATTTGTATTTCTTTTTATGATTTCTTATATTAGGAAGACTATATGATATTTTCACATGGGTGTCTGGTTTATTTCACTTATGAATATATTGAAGTGAAGCATCCACTTCAATATAAATGCTTCAAATTTATAATTCTTTATAGCTGAGTAATCCTCCGTTGTATAAAAATGACACACCTTTTTCAACCATTCCTCATGTAAAGGGCATCTTGGTTGTTTCCAAGATTTTGCTATCAAAAATTGTGGTGCTATAAACTAGGTACACATATATCACTCTGATACGAAGTTTTTCAGTTCCTCCGGGAAAATTCCCAGTAGGGGCATAGCCGGCTTGAATGGGATTTCCAGTACTAGTTTTGTGAGGAGTCTCTACACTGATCTCCACAATGGTTGCATCAGTCTACATTCCCACCAAAAGTGTAGAAGCATTCCCTTTTCCCCACATCCTCTCTAACATTTGTTGGTTGATTTCTTTATGATAGCCATTCTTTCTGGAGTGAGATGATATCTCAGTGTTATTTTAACTTGCATTTATGGATGGCTAGTGATGTGGAGCATTTTTTCATATATTTATTCTCTTCTTTAATTTCATTCTCTGAGAAGTGTGAATGCATCTCAGATACCTATTTCTGGATTGGGTCTTTAAATTTGAGGGCCCTAATATATCTTAGTTCTTTATAAATTCTAGAGAGCCGACCTTTGTCTGAGTGCTTATTGGTTAAGATATTTTCGAAATTTGTGGGTTGTATTTTCACTTTCTTGACAATTTCTTTTGATGTGCAAAAATTTCTCAATATGAGTTCATCCCAGTAGTTAATTCTTTCAAGTATTTCCCGTGCGAATATATGTTTGTTTATGAACTCTTTGCTACGTCTTCAAGAGTTCCTCCTACTTTCTCTTCCAGCAGATTGAGTGTTTCTGTTTTAATGTTTAGATCTTTAATTTATTTTGAGTTTAGTTTAGTGCATGGTGATAGAGCTGGGTCAAGTTTTAGTTTTCGGCATGTAGAAATCCAGTTTTTCCGGCACCATTTGTTAAAGAGGCTATCTTTCTGCCAGGAAGATTATTTGGCCCCTTTGTCTAAGATCAGGTGGTTGAATTTCTTTGGAGAGGCTTTTGTATCTTCTAATGTATTCCATTGGTCCTCAGGAGTATTTCATTGCCAATACCATGTTGATTTTATCACAGTGGCTTTGTTGTATAATTTAAAGTCAGGAATTGTGATGCCTCCTGACTTGTTCATTGGCCAGGATTGCCCTTGTTATTCTTGGTCTTTTCTGGTTCCAAACAAATTTTAGGAACAATTTCTCTAGGTTTGGGAGGTATTTTGGTGGCAGTTTGATAAGGATTTCATTAAATCTGCACAACAATTTTGGGAGTGTGGCAGTCTTCATGAAGAGGGGTGTTCTTATCCAGGAGCAGGGAATAATTTTTCCTTTTTCTGAAATCCTGTGTGAACTTTTTTTTTTTTAGGGTATGTAATTTTTTGTGAAAAGATCTTTGACTTCCTTGGTTTAAGTGAATTCCAAGGTATTTCATTTTTCTGCGGTGCTGTGTAAAACATATTGTTTCTCTAATTTCCCTCTCAATGTGTTTGTTATTTGTGTAGAGCAATGCCATTGACTTTGGAGTATTGAGTTTGTATGTTGCTATGCTACTGAGTTTGTATATCAATTCTAGTAGAGTCTTTATGGAGTTTTTTGGGTCGTCCAAGTAAAGTATCATGTCATCTGCAAAAAGTGATAATTTAATTTCTTCTTTACCTATTCTTATTATTTTTATTTCTCCTTTTTGTCTAATGGCTATAGCTAATAATTCAAAAACTATGTTGAAAGGGAGGAGTGATAGAGGACAGACATCCTTGTCTCATACCAGATCTAAGAGTAAAGGATTTCCCCATTTGGTATTATATTAGCCATTGGGTTGTCATAGATGGGTTTTGTCAAATTGAAGTAGAGGCCATCTATTTCAATTTTCTGCAGGACTTTAAAATGAATGTTGGACTTTGTGAAAAGCCTTTTCTGGAAGAATTGAGATGATCATGTGGTTTTTAGATTTTGCTCCACTGATATAGTGTATTATATTGATAGATTTTCAAATATTGAATGATCCCTGCATCCCTGGGATGAATCCTACCTGCTTATGGTGTATGATCCTCTTCATGATTTGCTGTATTCTATTTGCTAGGATTTTATTGAGGACTTTTGCACCTATGTTCATGTGGGAGATTAGTTTGTAGTTGTCTTTTTTAGTTGTGTCTTTCTCTGGTTTTGGAATCTGTATAATACTTGCCTCCAGAAATTGTTCTGAGAGGACTGCTGCTTTTTCAATTTCATTGAAGAGTTTGAAGAGTCTAGGGATTATGTCTTCTATGAATTTCTTTTAGAATTCAGCTGGGAATCCATCAGGACCTGAAATTTTCTTTGTTGGCAGGGTTTTTTAAAAATTACATTTCTTATCTCGTTGGCCGTTATTGGGTTGTTGAGAGTTGTTCTATCTTCTTGACTTAGTTTTGGTAATTTGCACCTTGGGAGGATTCTCTCCATTTCTTCTGTGTCTTCTATTCTGTGAGTGTAAAGATACTCGAAGTAGCTATTGATAATCTCCTGAATTTCCAACTGTTTTCTTCATCTTAATTGAATTAATGTCTGTTCTAATCTTTATAATTTCTTCCCATTTTGAGCTCTGCGTTTGGTTTGCCCTTCCTTTTCTAGATATTAGAGGTGCAACATTAGGGTGTCTATTTGTTCCTGTTCTGTTTTTCTAATGTTTGAATTCATAGCTATGATTTTCCCTCTGATAACTGCTTTCATTGCATCCCATAAATTTCGATAAGTTGTGGTTAAATTTTCATTGAGTTTTAGATATTGTTGAACTTCTTATTTAGTTTCTTCTGTGACACATTTATTGCCGAGTAGGGTGTTGGTTAATTTCCGTGTGTTTAGTGGGTTTCTCTGGCTTCTTTTGTCATTTATTTCTAGTTTCATTGCACTGTGGTTGGATAATATGCTTGAGATAATTTCCTTTTTCTTGCATATACTTAAGCATGTCCTATGTGGTCTATTGTAGAAAATGACCCATGTGCAGCTGAAATATATGTATTCAGGTGTGGTTGGATGGAACACTCTGTATATGTCCACGAGGTCCATTTGTTACAATCTCTGGTTCCGTTCTGCTCCTTCTTTGCTAATTTTTTCTCTGGTTGATCTATCTTAAGATTGTGGTCTTGGGTATTAGATTTTTTGTGTACATTAAGATTTGCCTTATATAGTTGGGTGCTCCTATATTTGGCGCATTGATATTTATGAGTGTTACCTGTTCCTCTTGAATTTTTCCCCTAAAATAGATGGTGGCCTTCTTTATTTCTTTGGTCTTTCTTGGTTTGAAGTTGAGACTGTCTGAGAATAGAATTGCTACTCCTGATTTTTTCTGAGGTGCTGGTGCATGTAGTATTGTTTCCATTCTTTGACGTTAAGCCTATAAATGTCTTTTTGAGTTATCTGTGTTTCTTATATGTAAAATATTGTTGGATTTTGTTTCCTAATCCAGTGTTCTAGGCCATTTCTCTTAATTGCTGAATTGAGTCCATTTACATTGATGGTTATAATTGAAATATGTTGACTTACGATTGTCATGTTATCTACCTGATGCTTTTTGCTCTTTTTTGTCCTCTGTTTAATTATTTGCCCTATTTAGTGGGTTCCTTCTGTTCTCATTCATGGAGTTGTGGTCATTGTGGTCTCTCTCTAGATCATCTTTCAGTAGCCTGTGTACGGATGGCTTTGTCATCATAAAATTCATAAGTTTTTATAAAGAACTAAGATATAAAAGGGCCCTCAAATTTAAAGACCCAATTCAGAAATGGGCATCTGAGATGAATACACACTTCTCAGAGGACTAAATTAAAGAAGTGAACAAATACATGAAAAAATGCTCCACATCACTAACCATTCGTGAAATGCAAATAAAAACAACACTGAGATACCATCTCACTCCAGAAAGAATGGCTATCATAAGGAAATCAACCAACAACAAATGTTGGAGAGGTTGTGGGGCAAAGGGAACACTTCTCCACTGCTGGTGGGAATGTAGACTGGTACAACCATTGTGGAGGTCAGTATGGAGACTCCTCAAAAAAATAGGACTAGAAATCCCATTCAAGCCGGCTATCCCCCTACTGGGAATTTTCCCAAAGGATTTGGATACACTGTATCATAGAGATATATGTATACCTATGTTTATAGCAGCACAATGTGTGATAGCAAAATCTTGGAAACAACCAAGATGTCCATCACATGAAGAATGGTTGAAAAAGATATGGTATTTCTATATAATGGAGTATTACTCAGCTATTAAGAATGATAGGTTTGAAGCATTTATACTGAAGTGGATGCCATTTGAACATATACTCATAAGTGAAATAAACCAGACACACATGTGTAAATATCGTATAGTCTCCCTAGTATAACAAGCGAAAAGCAGAAATACAAAAGGAAATGTATAACAAGTAAAATCAATTGAGTCAGATAAGGCAAAGTGAATGGCATATGCTGCAGGATACTAA
>PVKA01044407.1:0-16197 GCA_004027165.1 Ctenomys sociabilis | reverse complement strand
GCCCCTACAGATCTCCCCCTTCACCTCGGAACCCTTGGTAGCACACACGCTCCTGCAGAGGCCCGAGCCAGGGGACCCAGCCTCCCCTGCACAAGAGGAGGCCCAGGAGGCTCCCCCTGAGGACGCCAGCCTCAGCACCCTGGTGGATAAGGGTGACAATGATCTGACTGGGTCAGCCTCTGAGGAGAGCCAGGAGACCACCACGTCCACCATCATCACTACCACGGTCATCACCACGGAGCAAGCTCCAGGTATGCAGCCTCGCAGCCAGGGAGCCCACAGCCCCGCCGAGCTAGAGTCTGGCTCTGTTCAGATTAACATCCTCATTTTTAAAGATGATACAGCTAAGACTCCAAGACCCCACACCACATGGCTCCCACTGTACCTGGACTTCAGAGTCTGTGAGCTCCTCTGTCCACGCACTTGGCCAAATGCTCAAAATATTCAGAAAAGAACCTGCATCTCTGCTAGATGTACACACACCTTATTCTTGCCATTACACCCCAAACCACACAGTGTCGCTGCTGTCTGCACAGCATTCACTTTGTCTTAGGAGTTGTGCATCATCTGGAGATGATCTAAAGCCTGCCCAAAGAGGTGCGGAGGGCCTATGTGAATACTAAACCACTTTACAGGGAGTCGGTATCTCGGGGTGTTCCAGAACCACGATCCCCGCGGTCCCGTGACTACCAAGTCAGGAGTGCCTGTGCGCTTCTCGCGCCTTGAGCTGGCACACGTGTGTGTCCAAGTCTTGCTTCCACGGGAGCAGGGCCCCAGATGTGGGGCACAAGTGCACCGTGATCTGCTACTGCAGCCTAAGCTCTGGGGCTGGCGTGCAGCTCCGTGGGGGAGCACTTACCAATCGCAGCACTGATTCAGAGGGAAAAACAGTGAGCTCCTGGATGGCGTTTGCTGTGCGAGGTTGGCCTAGGCATAGCCCCTCTTGGGGTTTTTTATTGGTTTAGCATGGGACCATAACATCAGCGTGCATGAGCCTAAGTGGAGTCACCCGCTGATCCGCAGGAAGACGAGGCTGCCCCTTAGAGGCCGGTCCTCTTCCCATTCTGCAGCCCTTCTGTGAGTTCCTATCTCTGTAGTCCTTGCAGTCCTAATTAGAGTCTCCCCCCAGCCCTGTGCAGCGTGAGCTTCTCCGACCCTGAGGGATACATCGACTCCAGCGACTACCTACCACTGCCCTTCAACAACTTCCTGGAGTGCACATACAACGTGACGGTCTACACTGGCTACGGGGTGGAGCTCCAGGTAACCCCGGAGGGCTCCGCCTAGGCTGTCTTTCCCAGTGGAATTCACTGGCGCATTATCTGAGTCGGGCTTACTAATTGGTACCATGCTGATGTGCTGGATTTTCTCTTAGCTCTAACCAGGCTATTGGGTTTTGGAGAATAAGTGGGAGTTCCCAAATCAGTACCTCGCTGAAATAGCTCAGAACACACGGATGGCGCGTGTTGCTAAGTTCAAGGCATTTTACCCAGAGCGAAAGTGCCCTGATGCCCTGCTTAGCCAGCACAGACATGCACATGGGCACACACTCCATCCGTCTAACCTCCCGGTGGTACAACTACAGATGCACTTTCTCCACTCCTGGAGAGGGGAAATTACAAAGCAAGTGCGCGGTTCTTCAGGAAAGAGATGGGTTCCCCTGAAGTCAGAGCCACCATGGAGGAGGGAAATCGAGCAGACCTGAGAGGACCCTAAACCGCAGCCCCCGCCCCAGGCCTGCCAGTTCCTACAGCAGATGGGAGACTGGATCCAATCATTTTTTTTACAAATGATGGACAAAAATACAGCAGATGATTACAGTTTTTAGCTTTTTAGCAATCTATTGCAGTAAAAACACATTACTGTTAATCCCTCTCAAAATATTTCTCCTTGCTCCAAACACGCTTTTCCATCACGCCTGCCATTTTCCAGAGCAGTTTTGAAAGTTCTCTTCTGTGAGTCTTTCAGATGTGACAACGTATACATATGGTGAATGGGGGTGCCGAGCGCCAGGCAGAAAGAAGCCCAAGGAAGCATCGCGGCGCACCCTCACCTGTCTCATCCTCCACATCTGGCTCTCCCCCAAACCCACGGTGCCCGCTTGGTGCTCCAGCATTCGGGGCCGGTTGGGGCGTGACCTCGGCGTCCTGGTGTGACCCCGCCTCTAGCACAACTCAGCATGCTCTCTCCTGCCTCTGCCTCTCCCAGGTGAAGAGTGTGAACCTATCAGAGGGGGAGCTGCTCTCCATCCGAGGAGTGGACGGCCCCACCCTGACCGTCCTGGCCAACCAGACGCTGCTGGTGGAAGGCCAAGTGATCCGGAGCCCCACCAACACCATCTCCGTCTACTTCCGGACCTTCCAGGACGATGGCCTCGGCACGTTCCAGCTGCACTACCAGGGTAGGATGGGCCACGGGGGAAGGAAAACGAGGTGTTCGTCTCTTTCTCCTAGGACCCCAATTCTCATACTTTTTATGCCAGGAACCCTACTGGTAGTTTGCTGAAACTATCAACCCCCTTCTCAAAAAAAAGTGTTTTTTAGAGCATATGCAGGGTTAAGAAGACAGTGCTATTGAATTACAGTTGTCAAAATACTATTCTAATCCACAAGTGGGTGTGATAACCCTTGTAATTTTTTATTCATATGCTGAGTAACATCTAGTGGTTCTGATAATTACTTTAATCTCAAGGTAGCAAAGAGCACATGAAATATGTCAAGGCACGTGTTATGATGTGAAATCCACTTGGGCCTCACTTGGCAACAAAGTTTCAGGTTCCACTAAGACATGGCAGTTGGCCGCCTGCAGGCCTGAGGGAAGGGGACAGGCAAGTTCAGCTGGAAGTTAGTGGAGGCAAGTGAGGTCCTTTCTGCGCTCTCTCTCTCTCTCTCTCTCTCTCTCTCTCTCTCTCTGTCTCCCTCCCTCCCACACACACCTTTCTTTCTTCCCTTTCCATGTGCCCAGTTTGCTTTCAGTCCATTGTACTTTCTTCTCTGCTCTTCTTTCTCTTTCCTTCTCTCTTTAATTCCTTCCTTTCTTCTGTCCACTTCTTTCCCTTCCAGTCCCCTTCCTTTCCTTCCTGTCTTCCTCCACACGTCTATTTTCTCACCCCCGCCCAGTCTGTGCCGCACCTGCCCCTCCCCTTGACAAAGCGCTCTCTCTCCCCACCCTGGATATCTACCACTGCCAATCTGTCTGCGGGGACCGCGGGGTTGCCAGCCACACCTCGGCTCCCAAGATCCCTACAGGTGTACAGCATGTTGCTCAGACATCTGAAAAAGCCATTCAATTTTAACTTCTCCCTCAGAGGAGTGTAAGGCAGGAGGCTGACGGGGTGGGGCAGGCTCTTCACATCTTTTCAGCATCAAGACCACCATGAGGAAAGTAGTTGGTTGAACCCTAAATTTGCATGGGCTCCTCCTCATGTGTTGAGAACGAGGATGTGCATATTCCATGCCCCGGAAGAAGCCGGACCACGGCCTGGAAGTAGAGCTGGGGGCAAGTGCCACCATCTGAGGACTCAGCATGGCACATGTCCTTTCAGTGTCCACTCACCGAGGGCTGACTGCCTGCCAGTCTTTCCTGTGGGCATGTCCCCCCTCGTAAGTACCACCTGTGAGGCAGGAGGGGCACCAGCTGCCCTGGCAGTGACATCCAGGGGCTGAGTCAGTGTCTCCAGACCGCAGGGCCTCTGAGTGCAGCAGCGAGGGTGGAGACCCACAGTGGTCAGCTCCACAGCGCACGCCCCAGCCTCCCAGGCCCGTGGCTCTAAGCCCCCACCACCCCGGCATTCCCCAAAGGGTTACTCTGAGCATCTGTGTCTGTAACATTCAGACCAAAGCACTAGGTGGGATGCCCTAGCGGGGTGCTGTGCCTCCACTCTTCCTGGACAGAAGGGCTCGAGGGAAGAAAGGCTCCAAAGAGCACAGAAGCTCATTTTCTCTCCCCAGAGCTGCTCTTTGGCCCCGGCAGCAGGGAGTCCTGAGCCCCGAGAAGGTGCTGATCTGGCAGCTTCTGCACCGTGACCAGTGTCAGTTAAAAAATACCCTCCTCCCACCCTGCGGGCCCTCCTCTGCGGCCTCAGCGCTGCACGCTCTGCTCGGGGATGTGGGTCACGTCCTCGGCCCACAGCCCCTCCCGCTGCCACCACCGCAGGGTGACAGTGTCGCCTGCGCTCTTCCCTCAGCCTTCATGCTGAGCTGCAGCTTTCCCCGCCGGCCCGACTCCGGGGACGTCGCGGTGATGGACCTGCACTCAGGCGGAGTGGCCCACTTCCACTGCCACCTGGGCTACGAGCTGCAGGGCCCCGAGATGCTGACCTGCATCAACGCCTCCAAGCCCCACTGGAGCAGCCAGGAGCCCGTCTGCTCAGGTAGGCACCAGCCCAGCCAGGCCAAAGCCAGCAGAGGCTCTGTAAGGGGAGCAGCCAACTTCCGGGTCATGGGTTGGGGGTACGCCACTCTGACCTCAGACGCTGCTACCACTGAATTATCTCAGTTGGAGTAAATTACATGGAATAAGAACTTTACCATTAGGGAGACACTTCATACAGCCATGGTGCTGTTCCGCTTTCACTGCTATCCAGTTCCAGGGTGTCTTTATCCAAACAGAAGCCTGTACGCATTTAGGCCAACGGTCTGTTCTCCCTGCCCCACCCCTGGCAAACACCAGTCTGCTCTCTCTGTGCGTCTGCCTGCTGGGCCTGTTCCATGGAAGTCCCATCTGAGCACGCGTGGGTGTCGTGTCTGGCTTCTCTCAATGGCCGTAACATTCTCAAAGTTCATCCATGTGACAGCACCATGGCTGGTACTTCATTCCTTTTTAGGCCTAAATAATATTCCACTGTATGGAGCTGCCACCTTTTGTTTATACACGCTTCGGTAGGTGGACGTTTGAACTGCTTCTACCTGTTAGCACTCATAAGCAAGGCCACTGTGGATGTTTGTATGCAAGGTCTTTGTGGTTCCCGTGTGGCAATCGGTTGTCGGAGGAAGGCACAGGCCCATGGTGATCACGTGGGATGGGCAGGCTTCACCTTGCAGCGAGGGATGCAGTGGGAAGGGGAGTCCCAAGCTGGGAGCCGTGGGTTGAGGCAGGGCTCTTCTCCTCAGAGCATTTCCTCTCCTGCCTGCATGACTCAGAGCGTAGCCCTCGGACCGCTGTAGGGCACCGTCTGGGCCGTGCACTTCCAGCTGGAACGGGGTCCCCAGTGCAGCACGTGCTCTGCGCGGCCTGTGAGGCGCTGCGCTCTCGCTGCACAGCCTTGAGCATTTCAGCCATAAAGGTGCCCTCACGGACCCGTGACTCCAGCAGAGTGCGGATGGCCTGTGCTAACCGAGCCAGGCTCTCGCTCCTCGCGAAGAGAGTCGGGGAATGAGGCAGCGCAATCTCCGCCGTCCAGACATTCATTGTGAAGAGGAATCCGAAGACCAAATAAAAGCTGATGATAACTCACCAGATTTAATTGTTGCCATATTGTTCCCCCAAGGCCCTTAGAATGTTTTATTTTTTTTCTATCCTTTTTCTTTAAACAAAAAGAGAAAAAAAAAATCCAAACTGCAGGGCAGTTGGTTTCCACGCCTCTCGCATGTTAATTTTTATCTATGTGTGAAATCAGAGACTAATTAAACCGCAATTTGTGCTAAGAAAGATGGATGGGGAGGCGCGACAGCGTGCTGGAGCCAAGCAGAGCCATCAGCTGGCCTCATAAGGCAGAGAAGGGCCACAGAGGCAGCAGGTGAGCCGCTTGCCTGGGGCAGATGGCTGCCGCGTCCACCAAGGACAGTGTCCTCCGCCCTCGGCTCCCAAGCGCCCAGCCAGTGGTGCTGGCCAGGTCATAAGCGCCCCTTCCTCCAGGGTGGCAGCGGGCTCTCTGGACTCTGTCCCTTCACCAAATCCTCATTGCAGTCCTAGAAGGTCTTAGCGCCCTTTGATGGAAGTGAACTCACAGCTCGGAGAGCTTAGGTCAGTTGTTCTAGACCCGCAGCTCAGGTTTAACTCCAAGACTAACTTGAGAGGATAATCTGTGTACCCAGGACCCAAAGAAAGCCAAGGAGGCTATCCCCGTGTCCTGTCCATGGTCCTGAAAAAAGCACTGCACTCCTTGCTAATATCTTTGCTGAATGCCATAGCGGAGTCCAGAGCAAAAACAACCATCCTGGGCTGGGGAGATAGCACTTGCATGGAAAGCACAAGGTCTTAAGTTCAATCCCAGTTCTTCAAAAAAAAAAAAAAAAATCCACCTCTCTTCTACAGCAAATCTTATTTGATCATACAGTCACTCAACAAACACTCAATGAATATTTTACTGTGTATTGTACATTGAGCTGGAGGTACAAAAGAAGAAGAAAATGTTCATATCTTCCACTCACCAGACCTTTATAAATCGCCCACTATATTCCGAGGCACCCTGCTAGAACAGTAGAATACCATCATGAATATGACATGGGCTGGGGTAGTAGTTTCCACAGCAGATTCTGGGTTGAATCAGGCTGGGCTGAATCCCAAATGCCCCACTGACTAGCTGTGTGTCCTTGAGCAAGTGGCTTAACTTCTCTGAGCTTCTTCCCTTCAAAAAGAAACAGCTACTGTTTGCTCTTTAAATGTTGCTCAAGTGCTTAGTACTGTCAAGAACTCTTCTGGTATGGTAGTATGACAACAACGGCAGCAGCCACAGCAGCTAGACCCAGCTCTTGAAAAACTTCATCAGGGAGATGGCTGGTGGAACAGACAGGCAGAGATGGTTGCTCTCTTTCAGGTTGGTGGTAGGAGATCTGAAGAGAAATTGGGTGGCAGTAGAGGGGGGCAGTGAAAAGCAGCAAAATGCAAACAGAGTCCCATTGCAGATGACGGCGAACCGGGAAAAGGGCTCTGCGCTAGCAGGAAGTGCACTGCGGCCTCCAGAAGCTCAGCTTCCAAACACCTGTGCCACCCTTTGCTTCTTGCCCTTCTATTCCTCGGAAGATGAAGGCAGAACCTCGGCCGGGACCTGTGCTTAGGAAGGGAGAAGGTTCGAGCTCTTTAATGCCCCTGAAGGTGGGAGTGACCCTGCGCGCCACGCCCTGCCTCCCGCACTGGCCGCTGCTCCCACCAGCTCTGCCCGGTCCAGGATGCTCAGAGCAGCTCTCCAGAACAGCGCTCGGGAAAGCGACTTCCCAGGCGCCAAATAGCTCCGGAAACTAGGTCCGGACGCAGCCTGATTTGTGAAGCAGAAGAGCAGGTGTGCTTTCAGGAGCACAAATCACTTTCTGATGTTTCCTTATTAGATTTTTATGATAAAAGTTATATATGGTTCTGGGGAAGAATTTTTTTTAAAAAAATGTGAAAGTGTAAAGACAGAAGCAAAAATCACTCGTATTCGCGATTCCGAAGGACCCGTGCACACAGCTCACTGAGATCGACATGACAGCCCATTTTCTAACTTGTTTTTTCTTACTTAAAGCACCATGAGTGTGCTCTTATATGCTTCAATATTCTTCTCGAACCTGGTGCTTATTAAGCTTGTGGATAGTGTATACTTATTTCACAAACATTTGTGAGGAGATATTTGTGGGGTTTTTTTTTTTGTTTTTTTTTTTTATTGAACTCTTAGAAGCAACGAAGATCCTCATTCATAAATCTGCATACAAATCTCCGAATCTTTTCGTAGGATAAGTTCCCAGAAATCTAATTTAGGTCAAAGTATCTGAACATATTTCCCAGACTTTTCATTAAATCACCCCTCGCGGCGTGCATTCTAATGAGCTGTGAGCGAGCCTGGTCGTTTCTCTGCAGCAGCTCTGGATCTCACTGCTGCTTTTTTAATTGAGGCTGGCTCAGTGGATAAAAGCAGAATACACTTCAGGTTTGCATTTCTTTCATCAGTGATGGGGCTGAACTGTGTCAGCGTGTCTTGAGCTCTACCTCTCTGTTGCTGCATTTGAGCTGCCTGCCCATGTCCTGCAGGACCACCTTGTACACGAAAGTTAGGGTGCCGCTGGCCCCAGGAAGTCCTTATCTGAGTCCTCTCCAGTGCGACACACGTGCAGATGATCCCAGTCATGGAGCAGATTCTCCTGCCCCAGGATAGGTCCCTCCTCTTCTTAACTCTTCTCCCCACAGCAGCCTAGCCTGGCCCCTTATGTTTCCTCCTAGCTAGGGGTGGACCGGGACATGAGGAAATAACTGTCTGTCTCTGTCTCCATCTTTGTCTCTCTGTCTCTCCTCCCTGCCCCCATCCTTCCCACCCCTACCTCCTGGACCCAGCCCCCTGCGGAGGAGCAGTGCACAATGCCACCATCGGCCGGGTCCTCTCCCCCAGCCACCCTGGCAGCAGCAACGGAAGCCAGTTCTGCACGTGGACCATTGAAGCACCCGAGGGACAGAAGCTGCACTTGCACTTTGAGAGGCTGTCGCTGCATGACAAGGACAGGTAAAGCCCTGGGAGGTACAATCCTGACAGGTACAGCCCTGGCAGGCTCAGGCTCCCTCAGCTTAGCCTTTTTCCCTCCCAGAGTATCAGAATGTCCCCGGGGATCTGGAGTCTTGAAAAGGCAAAATCTTTGGCTCCTGGACTCCAAGAGAGAAGGAGCTAGGAAGGCTGGCGACAACCCTAGAGTCCTTCAGCTCCCATTTTTCCCTTTTCTGATACACACCAGGAACAGGAGCTGCCCAGGCCACATAGCAGGTGACAGAAAGAGGTAGGAGGGAGTCAAGGCTCCCATCTGCTGCCTTGTCGCTCTCCTGCATGTTGCATTTTGCAGCTGGAAAGGGAGGAGTGCCTGCAGGCACCTGCCTTGTGTCCTGCTCACGTGTGGCTCTGTGCAGGAGGCTCCAGTGTGACAGGATGCCACCATGGGAAAACGAGGCTGGTGCACAGGGAAGAGGGAAGGTGACATTACCGGGCAACATTGAAGCCACAGCACATCCACAGGCTCTGTGGGAAATGCAGAGAATTGTACAGCTCTCCCACTGGGTCCCAGTGGGATGGGGAAAACCAGGAGCTCCTCTGCTCAACCCTTTTCTCTGAGGTCGGGTCCCACTAGAGCCAGACACATGACCAGGATGTGAGGGACAGATTTAGGAGTGGGACCCCGTGGGCACTGGCAAGGGAGGGGGAGGCCAGTGGAGAGCACAGGACATGTGAGCATGCGGGGCTGGGGGTGGAGACTGGCTCACTGGCTCAGTGGTACCCATGGGGGCTCTGTGGAAGGGGTCTTGTGGGCAGCATGCAGGGCTAGAGGTGCTGTCCACAAGCCCCAATCTGCCACCGGGAGGAGAGGTGCTCCCAGTCCCCAAGGTCCCCGGCACTGCTGCCACCCTCTGAGCTGGCTAGGCTGGAGGCCCTTGGGAACTTTGGGTGGGCAGGAAGCCACAGAGCCCACAGGAGCATAGAGAGCTGGCCAGAGGCACCGTCACCATCTTCTACCCTTCTGAGATGTCAGAGCCTTAGAACTGAGGAACCTAATGTGCTGTGGCCACAGTTCTTTGGCCGTGACAACTTTGGCAGAAGGGGGCTTCCAGTGTGGCTCCTCAGTGGTATCAGAATATCCCGAGGGCCCCCAGCCCTTCCTCCAGGAGGCTCTGATGGAGAAGCCTGACGTGGAAACCCCAGCAGAGGACATTTTTTCACCACGTCAGCCTCGGGTCTGCTTCACCCAGAGGTGCTGGCGATGAGCAGAGCTGAAGTTTACACCGGACAGCAAGCGCAAGCAGAGGCCGAAGACAACGTGGCTGGAAAAGCGACTTGGAGCCTCACAGAAGGGCCAGCGGAGCACAGGGCACCACTCCTCCAGCCTCTGGCGGGCCTGCGAGGATCGAGGGGAACCGTCAAGGAAACTGGCCCCTGAGGTGCCAGCGGGGGAGGAAGTCCGTGTAGTGACCGAGGTTGAAGGGCAGCCACAGCCACAGAAGCGCGGATGGAGATCGCTGGTGGCGCCCAGGAGAGAGGAGGAGTGCGGGGCATCTGCCCAAGGGCTTCACGGGGTAGAGATGGTTGGAGCACCACTCTAGGTCGGTTGCAAGAACTCGGAGCTTGGTAAGACTTCACATAGGAGATGCGGCTTGGACTGAAACCTCCAGGAAGAGATCGGATCCCGGAAGCCAGAAATCCCGTGGGAAGAGCATTCCAGCTGCAGAGACTCAAGGCCGGAGAAGGAAGACTGGAAGAAAAGGATTAGTGAGGCCGTGGCAGGTGGGGGGCTGCTCCAGAGGCACAGGACCCGAAGAGATGAGGATTCCATTCTGAAAGCCTCTGCGTAACAGGCTATTTCTGGAGAGAGCCTGAAAGGATTTGCAGTAGAATTAAAAACAGAAACATGAGGAATTCCCCATGATTTCCCCATCACTGATGACTTTCTGAGCTCCTGCTCTGCTACAGGCAGCACGCAGATGGGTTACCTGATCACCTGTGTTTGGGAGAGTGTGTCTATCATAGATCCCTGTTTTGGAAGCTTCTACTGCATACGTTATCCAGCAAAGGCACTGGGAAGTCCTGCAAGGGGGCGGGGGTTGATTCTTGTTTAATTCCCATACCTATCTACCACAAACTGCATAAGGTTCTGAGATAAAACTTACTACCACAGACATTCTAAGGAATATATATATATATATGACTGGACTTTAGAGATTTTATAATCTTAGGGTTTTCTCAAAATAACCCTGTTTGTGAAGCTTTCATCTTTGAAAAAAGACTCTGGGAGCCTGGCAGAATTAGCAGGGACCAGAGCTAGAAGCAGCCTCCTCTCCATGTGCTGGGAAGCCCCTGGCCACCTCCTCTACCCACACAGCCATCTGAACATGGGGCAGAGAAGAAACTGTGGCTCCAGCTTATCCTTCATCTGACTGGCATCAAATAAACCCTTTTTATGTAGGCAATAAAGAAAAGAAAACCCTCATTGGATTAAAAACCTGTGTTTATAACACCATAAAAGAAATTTACCTAATTTGTGAACAGTTTTCTTCCCCATTTTTGCATAATTTCTTTTAAACTGCCTTGGCTAGCAATGAGTCAAGTGTTATCGTTTTTATAACAGTAAAATGAGCAACCAACCTTTTTTCTACCTCATTTTCCTGTCCAGGGCACTTTATTCTGATCCATTGTCGAAGTCTACCTGTTTGATAGGAAGGCAAGACCTTAGGAACCCTCCTTTCACAGCTGGGAAATCGAGGCCCGGAGGTATTTTGAGACTTGTGTGAACTCCACTGGTGCAAACCTGGGGACCAGAAGTGAGGGCTGCTCACTTCCTACTTAGCCCGCCCAGAAAATGAGAGTCAGAGACAGCCCCTGATAGAGTCCCATGGGTTAGAAATACGACCTACACCTGTTCTGCCCCCGGCTCCGTGGAAACCTGCATGTACCCATCTTCCAGATGAGAAGCAGCACTCAGAGAGATGAAGTATTCTGTCCTAACTCATACAGCTTGGGAGTTACGGGCTTGGGACTCACCCTGGTCTGCCTAACTAGAGAGGCCGGGCTCCTGCCTGCAGTGATTGGGGTCGATTAATCCCAACTTCCTAATTACTAATAATAATCAACATTAGTTAATCATCTGATTCATCAATTACATTAAATGCATTGCTTTCCCTGCAACTACTGAATACATCTGTTTAAAAACTCCAGGAAAAGTGGAGCTTAGAGCTGCATCCCTAAAATCCCCGTTACTCGGGAGGCAGAAGCAGGGAAATCAGAAGTTTGAGTCTGGCCTGGGCAGCTCAACAAGACTCTGTCTCAGCATAAAAAATAATAAAGGGCTGGGGGTGTGTCTCACTGCAAAGGTCCTGAGTTCAAACCCCACTACTGCACAAAAGAAAAAAAAAGGACAGAGAAAGAGGGCCAGTGTAGGGTGATCATGAATCTATTCTACAGAAGAGGAAAGAGGTTCAACCCAATGAAGCTGCCTATGCTGGCAAGAAAGAGGCCCAGGCCGGGCGTGAGCCTGGGACCAGCACCAGCACGGCTGCACGGCGGAGCCCCCTGCACCACTGGTGCCACAGGCCCACAGCCCAGCGGCACCCTCTGCTCTCTCCCTGCAGGATGACGGTGTATAGCGGGCAAACCAACAAGTCCACCCTGCTGTACGACTCCCTGCAGGCCAAGAGCGTCCCCTTCGAGGGGCTGCTCAGCGAAGGCAACAGCATGCGCATCGAGTTCTCGTCCAATCAGGGCCACGCGGCCTCGGCCTTCAACATCCGCTTCGAGGGTGAGGGTCCTGGGGGCTCCTGAGTGTGCGCCTGGGAGGAGAAAGATGGGGTTGCTGAGGAGGAACCCTGGCAGGCAGATTGATTCTTCAGTTTGCCACTAAGTTTGTTCCCTAGGCTAGCCTCAAATTTGCGATCCTCCTGCCTTAGCCTCTTGAGTAGCTGGAATTTACAAGCTACTCCACCCAACATGCCCGGCTTTTGCATGATTTTTGTGACCCTCGCCATTCTGAATTATTAGGTGCTGTTATCAGGTCTGGTTTCAGCTGAGGGTACAGGGCTGGGCTGGTTTGTGAGGCCTCCGTCAGTCAGGACAGGGCCTGAGATTTCTGGCAACCTCCCACTCTGCCCCATCCCACCCAGCTCCTCCAAAGGCCCAACTAGCCCCTCCCCTGGGCAGTTATTGGACCCAGAAGAAGGCTACCCTGTGTTTCATGCACCCTGCACACTTTCTGTTCAGGCTCCCCAGAAGGATGGTCTGGGCCATAGACAGACTGCGGCTTCCAGTGGCGAGTGATAGGCCACCATGGGAGGACACTGGCTTTTCACACAGGAAAGCAGCAAGGTCCCAAGAGTCCAAGCACAGGGCTGGGGGCGGGCTCTTGTGGCTTGACGGGAACCAGAACACACCTTGAGGTCCTCAGTTTCCCTGAAGCTTCCTATCCCCTTTCTTTCCTCCCTTTGCCTTTGCCCTGAACAACATCCCCAGCCCTCATTTTTTTTTTTTTTAATTTTGAGATAGGGCCTCAGTAAGTACTTAAGTTGCCCACACTGGGCTCAAACCTCCCATTCTTCTGTCCCAGCCTCCCAGAGAGCTGGGCTCAAGGCACACACCCTGATCCTCGGGACCTTGCCAAGCAGCAGGAGGGAACCTGCCTTCTAAAGGCAGCACAAAGGACTCGTCCCAGCTGCTGCCCCTTTTGTGTCCCCATGCAGCTTTTGAGAAAGGCCACTGCTATGAGCCCTATATCCAGAATGGGAACTTCACCACATCCGACCCGACCTACAACATCGGGGCCATAGTGGAATTTACCTGCGACCCCGGACACTCCCTGGAGCAGGGGCCTGCCGTCATTGAATGCGTCAATGTGCGTGACCCGTACTGGAATGACACAGAGCCCCTGTGCAGAGGTGAGTGGGCACCCCCGGGCCTCTGTCCCTCAGCTGAGAGGCTGGGCCTCCGCCTACAAGTGGGGCTGCAGTGCCCACACCCTTTCCACAGCTCACCATCCTGCGGGCCAGGCTTGCTGCTGCTCCTTGCAAAAAGTACAGAATGGACAAATTTTGAAAGGTGCCCCTTCTTCCAGGGGCAGGATGTTTGGGGCAGTTTTTGCACACATCGCTGCTCTTAAATACTGCCCCCCATGCACTGCGCACCTTCGTGCGGTGTACAGCTCACCCAATAGCACAAGGCAGCCCTGAATCTCATTAACGGGCTAATAATAGATGTAAATAGGTGTGTCATCACCTACACGGGCGCTCTGCCAGGGGCTGTGCATTCGTTAGCTGACTTCATCCTCGCTGTTCTATGAAGCAGATATTATTAGCCCCGTCTGCAGACAAGAGCAACGTGAAGTGACGCTCCAAGAGCTCACAGGGTAACCGGCAGAGGCGGGCATGGAGCTGGGTCTCCCTGTTTCCAGAGGCCCGTGCCCTGAGCCCCTCTCTGTACCCTGCCGGCCAGGTGGAGCCCTCATCTGCAGGCTCCCAGGGGTCTGCCATCCCCCAATCCCATCCACCCCTTGGCCGCTGAGCCGGCCTGGGTCTGGTGCTCCCCGCGGCAGGTGCAGTCACACAGGGTGTCCTGGCCCCTGGCAGCCATCGCCCGCTTGGCGCTGGGGTGAAATCGCACTCTTGCTGTGGTCAGGAAGTGATCCCTGTATCAAATGTGCTGGTTTAACACAGCGGAATTTATCGGTGCTTTGGCCTCAGGCGCATAGAGAACTTTCCAAAGTGGTAAAGCAGTAAACACAGAGTGGAATTGAAAGGGCACCAGACGCTGCCACCTCTCTGCTTCCCTTCCACAGCCAGAGCCTTTCACAGCAGCGGGCGACATTACCTAGGCCAGCGAGCACTCTCCTTCACCATGCCAGGCACTGTGCTGCATGCCCAGCGCCCGAGCGTAGTCAGGCCTCCTGTGAACAGCCATGGTGCTTCCCCGGTGATGTGGAGAAAGCAAGTTGACCCTCCAGGAGGTCACGCACCTTGTCACTGAGCCTGCCCGTGGCAGAGACAAGACTGCACCCCAGGCGCCCCACAGGAGTGAGCCATCTGGAGCGGAGGGAAGCCCACAGACAGCCCTTCGAGCTCTGTCCTTGGTGCTCAAAGCACCGCCCACTCTTAGCTCAACTCGCCAGCCCTCCGCCCTAGAGCAGGCAGGGGCCAGCTGGCCCTCTGTCACCTGACTCACTCGCACTGATTGATGGGTGCAGAGGCACCTGACTGTGACAGAAGGGGTCCACTCTGACTCAACCCATGTCCCCAACCACTGTGCCTTCTTTGCTTCCTTACAAATAAATGTCTGTCTGTTTGTCTGTCTGTCTTTTCCAGCCATGTGTGGTGGGGAGCTATCTGCTGTGGCTGGGGTGGTGCTGTCCCCAAACTGGCCAGAGCCCTACGTGGAGGGTGAAGACTGTATTTGGAAGATCCATGTAGGAGAAGAGAAGCGGATCTTCCTAGATATCCAGTTGTGAGTGCTTTGCTGGTCACACACACACACACACACACACACACACACACACACACACACACACACACTCCAGTCCATCCGGGCTGGGTAGATTGGGGAAGAAGTTGTTTCTGCCTTATTCTTTCAGCCAGTGTTAATGAAGTGCCTACTGTGTGCCAGGGGCACACACACACACACACACACACACACACACAGAGTCCCTGTCTTCAGGAAACCCACCCACTAAGGCGTCAACTGAGTGCATGCACAAAGAACCACACGCTGTAGCTTCAATAAGCAGCATCAAGGCTTATGGCACTGTGAGGATCTATATGGGGAATTTAAGCTAAAAAGGAAAGCCAGAAAAAAAAAGACAGAAAAGGCAGAAAGGCCTCCCCAAGGATCTGAGATAACAGCTCAGAACTAAAGGATGCGTTGGAGGGATGCATCCAACAGCACAGAATGTGCAAAGCCCCTGTGGTAAAAGCAGGCATATCCTTTTCAAAGGCCTGAATGGATCACATAGGCAGCAAGAGAAAGACATTGTACCCCTTGCTCACTGTCCTTGTCCCCCACTGGACCAGAGGGTCCTCTGAGAGCAGGGTCTGCTATCACTCTTTTGTGTCTAGAGTCTAACACAAAGTCTGGCACAGAGAAGGAGCTCAGGAAATAATCTCTGGAGGGAACCGTGTCCTGTGGGCTGTGCATCTGCTTCCTGTGCTCCACAGGAGCAACATTAGAGGCTTTAGGCAAAATGTCCATTCCCCCAACTCCCTAGGAGGGTCACTGTTGGGGACCTTGGGAAAGCTTCAGAGGTAGTTGCCCTAAAAATTTATGGTAAGATCACCTTGTAAGGAACCTGAGTAGACGGAGCTCAGGGGGGGGCTGCTGAGGTCCAGGGAGACTGTGGAGCTGGCAAGGTGCAGCGTTGAAAGCCAAGCTATGGTGGCTTCTCACCCCGCCCTTTCCAATGCCCTGGGAGACAGGGTGAGGTGGAGACAGAGACAGATGGCAGCTGCTAGAGAAAGAAGGCCCTCCAGGAAGAGCAGGTGGCTGAGGGCAAGGAGGCCAAGGCCGACGGAGAAGAGGCGACTCTTGGCAGGCAGCTGCTGCCTGGCTTCTGGAGATGTCTGTGGAGACACAGAAGTAGCCTTGGACCAGGGGAAGGGCGGACCCTTCCCCTGCCAGCCAGGTGATGGGAGCTTTGCTCAGAGTCCTTTCCTCCTGTTGTGGGCTCCTTAAAATGCCAGTGCTTTGTGGCCACAGAAGCAAGTGGTATGCACCCCAGCCTTCCCACACTCGACAGTCTGCCCTCCCCCCAGGGCCTTCTTGCTCATGCTTTCTCCCCACTT